>CM014276.1:3351520-3413217 GCA_004135705.1 Alloteropsis semialata | reverse complement strand
GCCGGCCTCTACTCCGCGGCTGGGCAGGGGCCCGTCACCGGCCTCCAATCCGCGGCCGGCTTGTGGGGCGCGGCCGGCCGACCGCCCTAGCAGGTGTTTTTTTCTTTTTTATTTGTTTAGGTATTGTTTAGTTACTCTATCACTTGACCATTAGAAAATATGTGTATTATTAGAATTGCTTGTTAGGAATTTTAGAAAATATATGAGCTCTAGGGTTTCGTTATATTAGCATTAGGGTTATATGATGATTAGGGTTAGGGTTAAATTAGGGTTAGGGTTATATGACGATTAGGGTTAGGGTTAAATTGGTATTTGTAATTGTTTTGCTTGTTACTAATTCATAGTCTTATGAGTTAATTGTAGGTATATATCTATTATGTTTGAAAAGTTGAGATAGCAGTCAATGTTTAGAAATTGTTGACATACATTCATAGTGGTACAATAGAAGTTTGATGAGTATTTTAGGAATTACCAATAGAAATCTTTCTTTTTGTAGCAATAGAAGTTCATTGCACATTAGTTTATAATGCTATTATATTGTAGAAGTAACAAGATTATCTGTGAACGTGAAAATGATAGTTGAAACTAATGTCAGGTGATAGCAATGTCTACCGGAAATCAAATTAGAATATTCTATGGTGATGGAGAGATCATTCACGGTCCGATGGGTGTAGATTTGTCTAGTTTCCCTGAAGTCATCGTTGAGCAGCCGAATCCGGATGGTGCTAATATAAGGGATTTGAAAGATTGGTTCGTGTCATTGTTTCAGATGGATGCAAGTGTTTTCTATGTCACAATGAAATGCTTGTACGTACGGAGCTTGAATTCAATGATCTATGACCTAAGACCAGCAGATCGAACATATCAATGGAGGAAGTGGGTAGAATGGTGCAGATGGTGTAAATTCCCGTTAACCATTCTAGTTCAACCATGTGTTAAAGAGGCTGTTGCAGAGGCAAGCTCATCGCAGGCACCCGAGATGGAGAGCAATTATGGTGGTGACGTGTCACTTGACGGGTTGGAGATAGGAGACGACAGTGTAGTTGGGAGGACTGCAGATGATATTGAAGGTGTGGCTAATGGTGGAGAAGATACCGAAGATATTATTGAAGAGTTAGAGACTGTGGACCGCAACGCACTGGAAGAGGAAGCCAATTTGAATGATGAAGCTGAAGACGGCGAAGAAGATGATGAGGAAGAAGAAATTGGTAACATAAATAGTCCAATTCTAGAAGAATGGAATAGGCTAGATGCATCGAGTATGGAAGCTATGGACATGCACGATTCTCGATTCCAATATGGTTGCAGCATGATTGAAGTGAATCAAGTGTTTCCAAACAAACAGGAATGGAAGGACACCGTTTCACGCTAGGCGGTGATGTCACTGAGGGAGGTCTGGGTCAAGAATTCTAGCCCAAGAAAATACAATGTCAAGTGTAAGACCCAAGGGTGTGACTTCTATGTGCACGCATTCAAACCCAAAAATGAGCTTCATTGGATAGCTTCAATAGTGAGAAATCACACATGTACACTTCAGAACTTAGGAAGAAAGCACCGTAATCTAACCACATCATTAATTGCAAATGAACTGTATAGTGAGATAATTGAAAAGAGGGACATGGAGTGCTCTTTCATCCAGCGAGCTGTATGGAGACAATTCAAATAAGATATAAGTTATCAGAAAGCATGGCGGGCAAAGCAAATGGCCCTCGAGAAACGTTGGGGTACATATGAGGCATCGTACTGCAACTTGCCCCATGTGCTTGATGTCCTGAAGGAAAGGAACCCCAGGACATATACAGCGTTCAAGGAAACGGTACACAATAACCAACCAAATGTATTTGGACGTGCTTTCTTGTCTTTGGGCCCATGCATCGAGTCTTCCAAGCATTGTCGCCCAATCCTTTGTGTTGATGGTACCTTTTTGACAGGCAAGTATAAAGGGTAGATCCTTACTGCAATTGGAGTTGATGCAAACCAACAGATACTCTCGTTGGCTTTCACCTTCATAGAGGGTGAGAACAAGGAAAGTTGGCATTGGTTTCTTTGGCACCTTATGGCCGGTGTTGTGCATGATAGGCCTAACATTTGTATAATTCATGATCGACATCCTAGGTTACTTTCGGCAATGAAGTCTTTGCAAGAGGATCCCCGAGAGCCATATACGTGGCCTGACCTGCAGAGCAGGTGGTGCATGCGACATATGGCTGCCAATTTCTACTCAAAATTCAGGAGCAAGAAATTGATGGACCTGTTCAAAAAATTGTGCTGCTCCAACCAGGAAGACAAGTTTAATGCACTCTGGAAGGAGTTAGATAAGCTCACTAAGGCACACATAGACGAGATGAGCAAGCAGCCATTGACTGCTGAAAATCATGGGGTGACACCCGGATTACCGCCACTCGGTGAAGGGTTAGATGATCTTAACATTCGTCGATGGAGAGGACGACACATAAAGTGTTTCTCTCATTTGATAGAAGTGGAGCCAAAGGAGAAGTGGGCACTGCTCTTTGACACATATGGTGCAAGGTGCATAATTGTATCATGACACATACTTTTTTTTATGCGATTGTATTAATATTATTTTTTTGCATTAGGTGGGGTATCATGACTTCAAACCTAGCAGAGGTATACAATTGGGTTATAAGAGGTTTGCGTGGTTTGCCCCTTGTTGGGATCGTAGAAGGTATTTTGTATGGCATAATAACGTACTATCAGAAGCGACGTGCGGCCGCTGTTCTTCAAAGCACAACAATTCGGACACCATACTGTGTGAAGATGTACAAACACCTGCAGAAAGTTGTGACAAAGTCATCTCAACACATGGTCAATAGAATGGGTAATGAGGAGCACCGTTTCCAAGTAATCGGAAGAGGAAAGGGAGGAGTTGGAACGGAAACGGTGCTTGTCATTCGTGAAGTGAACCTCGGACCCGTATTTAATGGATGGGCTGAATGCACATGCAATAAGCCAAAGCTTTTACATGTTCCGTGCTCTCATGTCATCACCTCACTTGCCCAAGTCGGAGTTTCGAGTGGTGATTACACCTCTCCTTTCTACTTGAAGGAAAATGTTGTTCAAACATGGACTGGTAAGTTTTATGGATTTATGGTACGTGGTAACTTCACGGTTTTTAACACAAAGTTCCCAATATGCCTACCATCGATGGACTTGCTTCGTCATTGCCAAGGCAAAGGGGGACGTCCTAAGACTAGGCGTATTCGCAATGACATGGATGAGGCTGAAGTGGGAGGACAAATGAGAAGGTGCAGGACTTGTAAACAGTTTGGCCACAAAACAAATGCATGTCCAATCACTGCTGAGTCAACCTCGGGAACCCAACGTGGTGGACAGACTTCCACTAAACAGCACGATTATGCTGTGTAGACCTGTGGCTTGTACTAATATTAACATAAGTAGGCTTGTATTTGGGGCTTGTACTACTGTTTGACCATATTTACTCTTTTATTTGGGGCTTGTAATAACGTTGACCAATGTGTATTAATATAGGACCATATGTGGACTTTTAATTTGGGGTTGTAATAGTATACAACAAAATGTAAACTTTAATTTGTGCTTGTATTAATATTGGATCGTATGTACACTTACATTTGTGCAGTTTGTTTGCTGTAAAAGTTCAACTAAACTACTAAAGGAAGATGTATGACCAAAGTTAATTTTTGTTTTAGGATGGAACTTCTCAGTGATTCGATGGACCAGCGACACCGTGCTTACACGCACGTGACAGAGGGGAATGACGCAGTACCCGTCCTACGTGCCCGTGTGCCGAAGAAAGCTTGGCCACTCCACCCGCAATGGATCCATAGGTTCATATTTATTTCATTCCTTACATTTTTTATATATATGTTACTAGTTATGTATGCTTTACTTATATGGCATTTTTTGGTAGGTTGGAGCGTGTTGGACTGCTTCCCCTTGCGCACATGGTGGAGGCTACGGGCGAGGATGCTGCCGATGTAGAGGAGGGAGACGAGGAGCAGCCTGAGCGGTCTAGACGTTTTCCGTACGACCATTCGCTGCTGTCGGCCTTGGTGGACCGATGGAGGCCCGAGACGCACATGTTTCACATACCGTTTGGTGAGATGACTGTGACACTATAGGACGTGTCCATGCTTACTGGCCTACCTATACACGGGAGTCCTATTGGGCCCTCTGTCAGTCCAGTGGGCTGGCGCGAGGACTTGGAGCAGAGATTTCAGGGTGTCCTACCTCAGCCCATGGGCCTCGTGATTCCAGCTACTAAGAAGCACGGCCCACAGTTGCAGTGGCTCAAGCTGTTTAGAGTAAGTGTAAATCAAAAATTTGCATAAGATGTGCGCCATTTTTTATATAAATTCTCTAATGCATATTTTATATGCAGTTGGACAGGATGGCGGACGACCCCACGCCTTACCAGATCACTCATCACTTTGAGGTGTACTTGCTTTGGTTGTTTGGTTGGGTGATGTTTACTAGCTCACACGGGGACACCGTTGATGCTCGTTGGATCTCCTTTGCTCGTGCTATTGCTGAGAATCCATTGGAGGAGATTCCGAGACTATCTTGGGGTTCGGCGGTACTTTGCTAGACATACCGAGGTTTGTGTCAGGCATGCGTCAGGAAGAAGCCGAACTCGAACTTAACCGGTATGCCTCTTTTGCTTAACCTATGGTCGTACGAGCGCTTTCAAATTGGACGCCCATACATCCAGTACAAGCACTACACTGGGGACATGTACGGCGGGGGCATGGTTGATAGGCCCACCAGGAGATCCCATTGGACACGATGTAGGGTATGCACTCTGACAATACATTTGTCGCATTTTCTTGTTTCATGCGTACATATTTATTTATTCATCTCGAAGGTCGTAACAATCTTGTACTTGCAGCCACAATGGGCTCGTGTGCAGGTTTGGTCCCCGTACGGGGCGTTCACTGAGCAGTTTGACCACTTGAGACCCGAGTTTGTTACGTGGGAGCCGTACACACAGATGGCTGTTCACCGCCAGTCGGGAGGTCTTGGTATTTCTGATTCTTGTTATGCCGACAGTGAGTACTGGATGACGAAGAAAAAGCTGGTGTTTGACGTATTTGTCGAGGACTACACGGTGCATCGTGTGATGAGACAGTTTGGTCGACGGCAGGAGGTGCCCGTCCCTTTGGGCGATGTTGTTCCTCACCACGTGCATGAGTAAGCCACCAATCATTCCAAGTATAATTTGTTCTTTGTGTTTATTTAATATAATTTAGTATCTTGATATATGCAAACTAATATTTTTTTCTATTTTTCAGGTACAAGATGCAGGGTCCTCAGAAGCCTCTCGCAGAGCTGATGTCGAGGATGCAGACGTGGATGGCCGCTTGGAACCAGGCTACATAGGACCGAGTCGAGGAGGAGGCACCGTTCGATATCAGAGCGTACCACCAGTACCTGCAATGGTACGTGCCTCGCACTCAGACGTGACTTGTCTCCATTAAGCATCGACACGGTGAGGACATCATACCACAAGCTCTGCTTTACCCCGGTCATGCAGGCCGAGCCCTTCATTAAGCGGTACGTGTTGAAGTCCATTCTTCATTCTCCTGTTACTGTAGTGTAAGAATTTTGCTTTTTATTACTTATATATAATACGATATGCACAGGCTGACTTGGGCACAGAGATAGAGCGAGAATCCAGGGATGCAGTTGCTATGCTTCGTTAGCGTGACTCTGGAGGGGCCTACGATGATATCATAGAGATATTCTCCCGGCTAGGCGTGAAGGCGAAGCATATAGTTGAGGTTGTCACGTGTCGACATGCAGATGATGTTGTGGCGCACCATCGTGATCCACGTACAAGTGATAGGCCGCCTCGTCCTACTACGACGGTGCACACCGCTCCTCACCCAGATCAGCCTGGCGGTTCTAGTTGGCAGCAGACCCAGTTTCCACGCACACCCGTGCCTACCACCGCAAGCACTAGTGCACCTGTCATATCTACTCCACAAGCCCCTTTCTTTTCTGGAGTGGCACCACCTTTTTTCCAGCCCACTTTTAATCCACTACAAGGTTCGTGTTCCATTATTATTCTTCTCATAATATTTTTTGTTTCTTCCTGTTTGGTAACCCTTAATGTATGTTTTTGATTTTGCAGTTCCACCAATGTATGAGGATAGGCATGGTGCTTCTGGTGAGTCGTACTTGGCCTCAGATGCTGTGACCACACCTGTGGAGATGGACTTCACACAGTTGTTGTCATACCCTCAGCCTACACAGGGCACGCAGGCCACACAGGAGATTGTGCAGGAGGAGGTGATCCACGCTGGTCCACTTCCATAGCAACGAGAGGTTAGGCCTGCCAACCGCTTCTCACCAGCGGACTACGACAAGCCTAGGGCACCTGCGTCGGCACGTAAGCCTAAGAGGGCTTGAGGGCCGCGGTAGGGGCCAGTGGTAGGGGCCAGTGAGAAGGTTAGGTTCTATCAGGAGGTTGCTGGCTATGATGTGTAGGCCGATGCAGACTATGATGTGTAGGCCGGTGCAGACAATGATGTGTATCTTTGTAGGTTGGACTGCTCTGTTGTGATGGACATGGTATGTGTAGGCTGGTGCAGACTATGATGTGTTTCTATGTATCAGGACATGCATGACATTCTATGTAATGCTTTTCAGTGGGTTGTCTTGTCAACTAGGAGGGCAATAATATGCGTACAACACTTTGCAGTACACCAGAGCATCCTATGCACAACGTGGCGATCTTATCCTTCTCCCGTGGACAATGGGCAACCAGAGTCCAAAATATCTGTTTCAGCTATAAAAATTGCCATCCCACTGAGCAACCATATAGCACAGTCCATTTGCCAGTAGCACCACCCCGTCCTCACCATGTCTTCAGGACCAGAGCTTCTCCTGGACCTTCTTCATCTCAAAAAGGTGACAGTTCCAGTGCCGCGAGGGATCCATGTCCCTATGTGCTTCTGCGGCAACAATTGCAAGCTTGTTCAATGCAAAGTCATTGGCGATTGTTATGGCATGAGATTTTGGATGTGCAACAACTACGACCACTCTCCAATCAAGCCATTTGGCAGTGTTAGACCCAAGGTATGCAACAGATTTCCCAAGTGTCCCCTCGACTTGCTATTCATTATGTTCTAACATGTCATTGCGCAAAGACTCCTCCGGCTCTTTGCGATTTCATGCAGTGGCTAGATACCGAGCAGGCACAGACCGACAAGGAGCATGTCGAAGAAGCAGGCCATTTAGCTGTGGAGAGGTGGCAGAGAATGATCCGTCAAGAAGAAGAGGAGGAGAAACGCAAGGCCAGAGAGGAAGAGATTCGTGCAAGGAAGGAGGCCGTAGAGCGTGAAGCCGTTGAGGCGCATGATGCTGATCGGGAGAGAGAGAGAGAGAGAGGGCACGTCGTGCCAAGGAGGTAGGTCCAGACGCCATCAGGAAGGGAAAATACCCCCGTTGCACTCAGTAGACCTTTGAGTATCAGAACCATTCTATTTAGTTTCCCTAAGGCATGTTAGGTTTAGAAATAGCACTACCTTGTGCAACACATGCCATTGTCATTAGCACCTTGTAATCCCCATGAACTCTTTAGTTATTAATGAAATGTGTGTTTCATCCATACCATGATGTGCTTCTTTAGGGTGATAGGCAGAAACAAGCACATAGAGGTAGACCGAAACACATTCAAGGCACCATAGATCCAATGGCCCACCTATCAGTGACTAGAAGAAAACACACCCAAGAGCGCTCATGGATCCAATGGCCCACATCTCAGTGACACAGAGAAAACACACCATGGGGGAGCCGTGGCTCCAATGGCCCACAAGTCGGTGATAGTGAGAAAACACAATCCGGGGGAGCCATGGATCCATTGCCCCACCTGTCAGTGACAGTGAGAAAACACAATCTGGGGGAGCCATGGATCGAAGGGCCTAGCAACAACTGAAGCACACACCCACACTCTATATTACACACCCTCCACAGGACTGAAGAAGGCCCCCAGTAACCTGTCTCCACCTTACACTCCTCTCTTCTGATCTTAGTTCTCCTTTTAGCAAGCTATGTCATCATGGAGGAATTCATTCCATGACATCCCACCATGGACTGAGCGCCCCAAATGCCATTGTGGCTTCCGTACGTGGTTGCAAGTTTGGACTGATCCACTACCTAAGGGGAAGAGGGGATGCAGGTTCTTCAAATGCCTAGATCTAGATGATGATTTCAAGGTCGTTCCTTTCTTTTTAACATTTTCAAACTTCTTTTATGCCTGCTTGTTAATGCAATTAAATATTCCTCCATGTTTCAGGCCTGCACATTTTTGGAATGGGTGGACAAGAGGCCATTGCAGCCACTAGACATATTCAATCAGCAAGTGGAGACCAAAATTGGATACCGTGTTAGGCTGGAGGAAGCTTGAGAGGCAGCATGTCTGGCAAGGGTTGAACAAGAGAGGTGCGTCCGCCAACAAGAAATCCGTGTCAAGGGCAAAGAAGCTCAACTAAAGCGTCGCCGAGAGAAGTTATCGGAGCAAGAGGTGGCACTGCAGATCCAGGAGGAAGAATACAAAGCTCGTCAAGCACAACTACGTAAGCAAGAGGAGGAAGAAAGGACCAAGTTCAAGGAACAGGGACAATCTTCCTCGAGTGATCCGAGGAAGGGGAAAGGGAAAGCGAAATTTATTCACTACACCCAGTAGGCTCTTGGTTGTTCTATGTAGTCTTAAATTACCTAAGGCATGTTATCCGTAGACAGGGTTATGATAGATTTTCGGCCCCCCACATGCCAATGTTTCTATGATTAAGTCAGCTGCAATGTCATTTGTTCAAGAATCATTGTCATCAAATAACTTTCCAGTCATGGTCCAATTAAACCAACACATCAATAATATTTTCCCACCGAATAACATTTGTGGGGGAGGCATGGATCCATTGGCCCACATCTCAGTGAGTCATGGAGAAAACACATTCTGGGGGGGGGCATGGATCCATTGGCCCACCTGTCGGTGAAAGGGAGAAAACACATTCTGGGTGGGAGCATGGATCCATTGGCCCACCTGTCATTGATAGGGAGAAAACACACCATGGGGGAACCAAGGATCCAATGCCCCACTTGTCTGTGACAGGGAGAAAACACATTCTGCGGGAGGCATGGATCCATTGGCCCACCTGTCATTGATAGGGAGAAAACACATTCTGGGGGAGCCACGGATCGATTGGCCCACCTGTCTGTGATAGGGGCCCACCTATCTGTGACAGGGAGAAAACACATGCAGGGGGAGCCACAGATCCATTGGCCCAACACTCAGTCACAGGGAGAAAACACAACCCGGGGAAGCCATGGATCCAATGACCCACCTCTCAGGGCCAAGGCCTATATATATAACGGTCCATCCTCCTCCTCCACATCATGGTTCATCAAACAAGCAGCAATGTCTAGCGCCGAAGCACAGGATGCCTTAGGTCCGGCCATGTATCTTGAAGCTTCGCAAGAGTTTCTAGAGCACTTCCCACTTCAGGAAAAGAGAGATTTCGGACCCAACAATCCCCTTAGAACTTACGAGCGCAGGAAGCCGGTGCATTGGCCCTAGTGTGTGCATGGTGACAACTGCATTGTGCAGGTGAATCATGGAGAAATCGATGGCGGACGTCGATTCTGGCGCTGTCCAAGGGGATGGGTAAAAAAAACCCTTCATTACCGTAAGGTTCTTCGATGAAGTTTCTTTACCATTAACGTTTTCTTCTTCTTCCAAGGCTTTTTGGCACCAGAGAACTACCAGTTCACCAAATGGGTGGATCCCCCAGCTCTTTTCCCTTATCAAGAGTACATCAACTACCTCCAGAACGTCATCGACGACTTGAAGCACGAGATCGGCAACACCCCAGCTCCAGAATACAACACCACTCAAGATGATGATGAAGAGGGTGTTGCTCGCTCCAAGCCACGGATTTGCGATGATCCATATTGCTGCTGCACATGCCACGAAGACAACTCACAACCCCCACCGCCACCACCACCACCTTCTTATCCTCCAGCAGGGTCGCAGAACTCGGCTGGTTCACTATTCTCCTTGGGTGGATATGTGTCACAACCACTCGAGTGAACAAGAGTGTTCAAACCGGCCATCTAAATTCCCTAAGGCATCTTAAGATTAGCAACGACACATGTCTAGGTAACCACCGTGTGCCGCACATGCCATCGCAAAGCTATGTATGTCATGTTTCGTGTAGTCTCTGCTTCATGTACTTTGTTTCATGTTGTACTGCAAATTAAAGCCGGTTCATCGACAATCTCCATTTTAAAGTCATCATTTCATGTTTAACATCTTCTGTAAAAATCGTTTGATTCTACTACTATATATCATTTCATGTTCATTGTTTTAGTAGCAATCGTTTATTTCCACTACTACACAAAGCTTTTATGGTTGTCTGTATCAACACATCGTTAAACATAAACCAAAAAACATTGTACACTTAAAAAAAACATGCAACAAATTTTCGTCTACTCACTAGACGAAATATATAGTTTTCGTCTGCTGGGCAGACAAAATCTAGATTTCGTCTAGTGAGTAGACGAAATTAAGATTTCGTCATGCAAACCGGACGAAATCTAGATTTTGCCATGCAAATTGGAAATTCGTCTGTTGGATGGATTATTTTAATTTCGTCCCCTCAATAGACGAAATTCATCTGTTTCGTCTACCCAGTAGACAAAAACTAAATTTCGTCTACCCGGCAGATGAAATTTAGGGATTTCGTCCAACCAGTAGACGAAATCTAGTTTTCGTCTACTGGGTAGACGATTGGGTGCCATTTTTGTATTTTCCTCCAAATCGGATATTATTCTGTAATTCTAAAAAAAAAGGTATTAAAAAAATTCGGGGCACTTGAGCCTTCTAGCCTCTGCCTCTGCTCCGAAAGAAATGGGAGTGTCTGCTTGCTGTGATGATGTCCGTTTCCTACCAAACAACATTGAGGAAGGTATTAGTGTGTCGCCATCTAGCCCCTGTGCGTGACGCGGAGTCATCAACGAGTGTTGGACGCAGTTGTTTGTTTCACGTGGTAGCGCATCTTTTCGGGCGTGATTGGTTTCCGTCGGAGCGGAGCCTGGCTCCCAAGTACGAGCCAGGCGCTAGCTGGCCAGGCTTGAAGCATGTGACCGTATGTTGATTGGTTGGTTTCTGCTTTGGAGCCTAGCTGCAGCGAAACTGATTGGTTACCTGCATCTATACACATCCAAAGCTTTTTTTTATCTCACTGCGCACACACTTGCACATGGAACCTGGCTCTGGAGAAACGCCCATTTTATCTGCATCCCCAGAGGCAGGCGCAGCAGCACATTTTGCATCCCCCGGGCCAGGTCCTACTCCTCATGCAAGCAACCAATCTAAACAAACTTGCACCCGGCCAGCCTGGTTGATCCGCCGTGAATGATTCGATCAAGCTTCATGTACGCGGGCCTTCAAAATGTCTTGTGTTTCTTTTTCAAAAAAAAAGAGAAATTGTCCTGCACACATGGTGTACATCGTGGCGGGGCCCACAAGGTTAGCTATCCCCGGAAGCTGCAGTCCTGCAATGTATAGTAGTATAAAGTTCACGCTCAGAGAACCTGTATGGATCCATTCCACTGAGTAAAGCATATTTATTAGGAGCTCATTGTTCCCCCTGAAAGCGAGGTGTACGTAAGTGAATATGCCGCACTGCCGAATTGTGTTAATGTGTACACTTGATTAACAACAAATACCAAGGTCTTGTTCGCTTGACTTCAGTCAGGCAGTATTTTTCTCTCATAACAAATCAGCACCAGCCATCTGTCACCGGTCAGTCAAGAGAATTTTTTCTCTCACAACAAATCAAGTATCAGTCATGAACCACCAGCCAGGGCGCAAGTCTCGAACGATTTGCGTGCGGTCTTCACATTGTGTGTTTACCCAAATACCCGGTGAATGATTGAGTTGCAGTTTGGGCTTAGCCGCTGCTTTCCAGACGCATTCTTCGCGTCAATCAACGTCCATGGAGCTTATAAAAAATAAAGGTACAAGGAGAAATAAATTACGAAGCCTCTGTTCTCTACCAACCTAGCTAGAACCCAAATAATAAAAAGAGACTGACTGACTTCGCCGGGAGCTGGTCGGATGGCAGAACTGGAGAACCAAAATATTCTCGTTGAACCTGCAAACCAATGGTCGTTGGCCGAAGGGTATATTGCATAACTTTTAGCTCCCCCGGCCCCAACTCCATTTGAAGACACACGCATATACTTTGGACAATGAATCAAATGGGAAGAACATATAACAAAGCCGATGAGGTGATAGTAGCCTCTTTTCTACCACGTACTCCCTCCGCCCTAAATAAACGTCATTTTTTCTTATCGAGAAAAAACTTTGACTAAATATATATATACAAATAAATTAATATTTATAGTATAAAATTAATATCACTAGACAGATATTTGAATCTAGTTTTTAACAAATATATTTGGAGATACAAATATTGTAGTTTTTTTTACAAGTCCAGTCAAACTTATGGCACGAAATAAAAACATCGTTTAATTAAGGTCGGAGGGAGTAGAACCCAAACAATAAATAAAAGGAGACCCTTTTAAATTGTGCCGGCAGGGACAGGTAGGTCTTCCCAAGCAATGATGCAGTCGGCAATCTGTCACGACACTAGTAGACAAATGACCATTCATCCAATGTCTCTTTCCCGGAAAAAAATTACTCCCAGGACAAAAGGCTGCCTTGGATTCGGCATGCAACAGCTAGTTATCGTGGAGACCCCTTTAGTCTCGGTTGGTATTACCAATCAAGACTAAAGCCCCGAGGACCTTTAATCTCGGGTGGTGTTACTAAAGGGGGCCTTTAGTCTCGGGTCGTAGCACAAACTGAGATTAAAGGGGTCTCTATGTGTTATTACAAAATGATATCATTCCTTATTTCATCACATGTGCTGTGTAGGTGAGATGGTACGGATGTATAGTGTGAGGCTTGAGGTCGTTAGTAATCCCCACACATGCACGTGCATATTTCACATGTGTGGGGAGCCTCCTGGGCTTTTTTTTTTCTTGAAAAACCCTTTAGTCTCACCTTTAGTCTCGGGTACTTAGTCTTGGTTGGGCCACCAAATATTTGGGCATTCCCAACGGGACTAAAGCCCCCTTCCCCGGTAGTGCGAGTAGAACTATATAGTGCCCACCTACTGAATCTCCCAAGTTGTCAGCAATCTATCACTAGTAAAAAAGATGATAAACAATTATGGCTAATAACTGTGGAGTACAGTTGATACATATAATTTGTATAGTCAGTTTCTTGTCTCCAGGAAAAAAAAATGGTTTGTGGCTGGAAGTGGTTGTAACCATGTGGTTTGTCCCTTTTAAATTTTTTAGCAGCACAAACGGTTTTTCAGAAATCTATACGTTGTTCATATTACCAACAATAATCTGTGTACAAGTTGCTTTCATACATTATCGCTCCACATTTGTGTTAAAAAAAGGGCATAGTAATACCTAGCTATTTTCAGTTCAAACTAGACTAGTGACATATAAATATGTTGAACTATCATTTTTTTCACATCATATCCCTTGCTTTCTGATCAGGCAAGTCTTCACCATACGGCGTTTCTATTACATTAGAACACTCTTCCTTGAGTGGTTGACGAACAACAAGATAAGGATCAGACATTGTCACAAAATCTGTTAGGAAAGTGCCGATGATAAAAGGATAACAAGTTTGCGATCTCAAGTTTGTGGGAGAGCATGCAAGTGCAATCTTTTGGTCTATATGGTTAGTAGAAATGATGTGATATTTGATAATGTAAGATTACACTCTTATTTGCAGGCCACCTGCTGAACGCGCTTCTGGTCAATCCTTTTAAAGGAGAGCCAAATCAAAAATGAAGTGGGCATACGGCATGTTGGAGGCAATGGCAATGGAGATTTTTGCTAAGCATGGATGGCTATATTTTAATAGGCTTAGCGCTCAGTTGGCCATTTGAGATTGCTTAGGGTATGTAAAACCACCCCGTTTCGTCTCTAAGAAACCTCAAATTTATCATCCAGACAGATATAAAGACAGCTCATATAACCCACAGATAGAGGGTCCATCGGTAAGCTGTTTAATTCTTTCCATGTAACTATGATCAACTATAAATGTTTTTGCGCATACCATTGTATGGTCAACATATCCAAAATTCAGCCTCATCGCAGCTCTAGATTTCAAACTATCCTAAAAACATATACCATTGTATGGTCAACATATCCAAAATTCAGCCTCGTCGCAGCTCTAGATTTCAAACTATCCTAAAAACATTCAAACTGATGATTTTTATTTAATTCAAAAAATACAGAGAAAAAGTACATACATGCTTTCTAGAAAAGGTAGTAATAGTCACAAGGAATATAAAACATTTTAGTTTACATTTTCTGATTTATCTATGATTTTTAACGCATTTTACAAGTTTTTGGTTTTTGAAACTAGATCTATAGATTCATTTTACAGATAAGTCCCTGATTTTCGCGCTTAGGCCCCTGGAATGAAAACATAGATTACAATCGGGCCCCTGGTGCCATTGCCGGCGGTGGGAGCTCGATTCCGACGAGGGGGCTGGCCGGGGAGGTAGCGGGGAGAGGATCGAGGAAGGGTCCACGCCTCACCTGCAACCAATTTGAGGGGTTGGATGGACCGAGGGAGGTGACCAGCGGTGAGGTCCACGGTGGGTGTGGTTCGGTTGTCCCTACAGCAATGAGAGGCGGCACTCTGGCGGCCGGGGCTGGAGGGCCAGGGGCCGAGGAGGTGGCGTGGAGGCTGTTGACATTTCTTAACGTCGCCACCGAGTTTGTGCTCTCAGCAACGGCGCCAGAAATGCCTGTGGGCATCCCCAAACATCGTCACTAGGTTTATTCTATTTTTGCGAACCCGGCAACGCTGCCAGAAGGAATGCCAGTGCCGGTATTCTTATCAATTACGAAAGATTCTGCAAGCGCATGGAAATACCATTGTAGCATTTCACCCAGGAGTATTCCAGGGTATCGTTATTTATATTTTCCCAAAGGATGGCATAGAGTAAAAGGGATTATCGGGTACAATACCATAACAATATGAATTAGTTAGTAGACCAATGTATATGCAGGGGTAAATAACAATAATATGATATGAGGGTAATGCGTGAGACACACACGAGCCAGGGATAAAGAAATAAGAATAAAGAATAAATGAATAAAAGAGTATCCTAATATTAGGGGGAGCACAGGCAACAGAGCATGTCCTACTAGTACTCTATACGGGTTAGCAAGGGTTATACTAGCATATGGTCACACCAAGCATACGAATATTGTATGGGGAGAACACGTCGATCCACTCTTGTGGATACAAGATGCCTTTAGACAACTACACCATACCCGAACGTGGGGGACTACAAGGGACGGACAGGGCTGTCACCACCTGCCACCTACCCCGACAGTCCGTGCGATGCAGTCATATCAGATGGGGCCGATGGTACCCGGGCATCATGCCCACGACCATAGTCACTACTCCAGCTCCTGCGGAACCCGAACCGTAACTATCCACAGGCATAGAGCTAGAGCAAACCCGAAGGTACACCCAACTAGTACAATACCATATACTCAACATAATCATACGAGTATAACTACATGAAGTATGGAATACGGTAGATAATACGAATACCATATAAATAAAAATACAAAGCTCTATTAAAGTAGAATAACGACAAGTATAGAATAAAGACATACCGTAGGCCAGAGGTCTGACCCGTAGAATAGCTCAGCACTACTCCTTCTTACTCTAGCCTAGCTCCTCTAGCCTAACGACTACTGAAGTACAAAGAGGAGAGAGGCTCTTGAGAGAGGTGTGTGCGTGTTGAAGGGGGGTGGAGGCCTCCTTTTATAGGGTCTTGAAGGCGGTTCCGAGGGGATCTCTGGGGGAATCACCGACTAGCGTCGTGGAATCTTCGGGATCTTCCTTGCTGCCAAAACTTGCGCACCTGGCACTCAGGCTGGTTCGGCCAGCCTGGGTTCGGCCGAACCAGGCCTGGCCCGGTTCGCCATCGCCTTGTGGCTGGAAGGTGGGCTCCTGGCTGGGCTTGTGCTTCTTCCCTTGGTGATTGGCCTGGATTTGGCGCTGTTAACCCTGCCTTGTGGGCCCTCCTATGCATGTGTGTTGCAATGTATGATCTTCTGTTTGTTTATCTTGTGGTTGCGTACATTTTCTCCTCATCTGCACTCTTGTGTACCTGAAACACTTATTCTGGGAATACATGTGGAACTAGGTTATTAATACAATATATGCTAATAGAGAATCTTAGTTTCCTTTTTATTCTTGAGTAATGTTGACGGTCAAATTGTGCCTTAAGGACCGTCAACAAACTCCCCCAAGCTGCCATTTGTTCTTCCCGAACAAAGTATTGGTTGTTGATTAGGAGTTGCTACAATACTTTCTTCCTTACATGTACCAGGCGTACAACAAAATATTCTTCCTTGAATTGAATAAATTAGCATCGTTCACCCTTTCTACCTTACTCCCATGGGGCTTATGGTACTTTCCTTGTCTTGGGCGCTTGCACAATAGAATGGTTATATGCAGTCACCATTCTCTTGTTCCTCGATCAACTTTTCTTTCGGGGTTTTTGATAAGTTTTTGAAAAGAAAACAAGTTCCTCAAATGATCCTCTTGATCGCTCAATGTGTATAGTCCTCACCCAGGCATTGCGTTGCCTCTTATTGTCCTATATCTAAAAAGGCTTTTTTGTGGGAGTTTTTGGGTATGATAAGATGAGGCATACTTGCACCACATATTTTGCTAAGTCAAAGAGTGCATCCAAGGAGGTTCGAGCCATACGATCTGATGAAGACGTGCATGCGTGTGGAATTTTGTAATGATGTGGCAAGGTGGATACTAGGCCTGGGTTAGGTGCTAGCTATTGCCACATATGAATACTCTGAGAGGATTGCAGTAAGGTCGATACTAGGCCCGGAATGGGTGCTAGTTATTACAGTAAATGATGAGCATTGTGATGATGATGGTTATTAATTGTACTCCTTGTATATGACTCCCTCTTCTATTCCTTCCCTCGGAGACATGGGCTATCTTTTCTTTTTCTTCATGGACCTTCATGTGTCCATCTCTTTTTTTCTTCTCTTTTTTTTTCCTGTCATGTGATATATTTTTTTCTCTATGGACCTTCATGTGCCCATATATTTTTGCATAGCCCATGTCTTCCTTGGTATATGAATAGAGGGGAACCATGTGATAGAGATGGAGTATTTATTTTTGTGTGGATGGAAGGAATGGTTTTGTGTAACTTCCAGTGTAGAAGTCAGCAATGGATATGTGGAGCGTACGTGATCCTGATCATGAAAGTATGACAAGAGCCTCTCATGGGTCACAAAATTTGACAAAGCTCAATGTGATGACAAGCAGCATATGTGTACGGTTTGTGCAATGTAACATCATATGGCTCTTGTAGGACATTTCATCACCATTGAGGAACTTTTATTGTTTTTGTGGTTGTTGAAAAGAAAGCTCCGAATGTCAAGTTTCTTTTGGGACAAGATCATAGCAAACTCCATTGTACCGTATCATATCATGCAACAACTTAGACTTAGATCATACACTCGCAATCCACAAGTTTCAAGCTCTAAGGATAAATGACAGCTAACAAACTCAAAACTCAGGAGAATACTAAGCTATAAACTAGGTACAAGTATGAAATTGAGCAGAGCAACTATTTATCATTTCAACGAGGAAGAACTAAAGCATTCCTACTAAACATATATAAAGGAAAGGGAAATATTTTTGCTCTTTTATCATATGTAGATTTTTTTATAAAGGAAAGGGAAGAGGACACATGTTAGCTCCCTTGGGGGTGTCCTCCCCCAAGCTAGTCTCTTTCTCACTGTTGTTGATGAGGGTTGAATCCTTGTGAGCGGAAGTAGGCCTGCAGATCTGCACTGGTGGCTTGCAGCCTGTTGTCGATGGTGTTGAAGCGTTGGTCGACCTGCTGTTGCCATGCTGCAAATCCCTACGCATGTGTCTTAAGTGTATTTTGAATCTCACCTGTGCGGATGTCCAGGTCGTTCAGCCGGGTGCTAAGAGTTGGAAGATCTTGATGCCTTCTGGATGAGAAAGACCAACGTGCTCTCGATAACGGGGACGGCCCACTAGAGCTGGACGTGGTATAGTGACCCTGTCGTCCTTGCTCCCATTCTGCGCTGCTTGCGCTCTGCCATCCCGAGCCTCCTGCTTGGGGCTACGGTGGCTGATCTCATCCTGGGGTGTACGTGCCTTGCACGATGATCCTCCAGCTTCATGCTGTTGTGGGGGTTGGTTCCAACTGGCTGATACCCGGATGTGGATCCTGGCATCTGCCCTGCGGGAACCCACCCTGCATGGTACATGTGCTGCATGACCTGCTGGGGCTGCGGCGGCTGATATGACGTTGAGGCTTCATTCCTCGACCTGCTTCGTGTCACTCGGCCAGAAACACTGCTCCTACGAGCTTCCTCTTGTGATATGAGAGCAATGGTTAGCACTCGGAAATTATACAAATGAAGTTCTGGGTTAGGTAACCGGAATTCATTTGCATAGCCGGGGAAGAAGTATACAAGAGACCGGTCTGCAGCATGCTTAAGAATGTGCCCTTGAATACGATATGCTTCATCGATAAAAACACGAGGGGTTTGGATGTATGAACATGTCACACCCTCTAGCGCTCCTACCTTAGAAGCAATGCGAGTAAGCAAAGAGGTGCACTCTATTGGACCAGCCATGTTTAAATTTTCTTACCATTGAGCAATCATAGGCTTGACAGGAGAAACTTTAATTCTCTTAACCATAGCATAAAGAAGTTTAAGCTCATCATTGCGAACAGGTCTGATATCATCTCTAGGAAAAAGCGAAACAACAAGCGACTTATGAATAAGCCTCAAAGATGGGTTATGAATATCATTGCAATGAGGCTTAAAGGTGCCGACTACGAGTTGACCAGAAATGCTCATCCAAAAGGAGTGGCGATCGAAACCGCGGACGGCTTTGTCAAAGTCGGTCGGGCAGCGCTTATGAAAACCAAGCAATAGACTAAGCTTCTTCCATGTGTACTCGTACTCTATTCCCAAGAGTCGAAAGGAGATGCCATCATCGTCTTTTTGCAAGATGCACAAGAACTCTATGGTGAGGGAACGAGAGCCCTCCTCGGAAATGGGTACGAAGTCTCCCCATCCGAGAGCATGCCAAATGTTGTGGAAAACAACGTTCATACCTGTGCTCTCAAGGAGATCGGGGTCGAAGGCTTTGGTGTGGGTGAAGACTTGCTCCTTAATTAGCACGTACGCTTGTGCTTCTCGGTCACTGCTGAGTGCGGGTGGTTCTTCTTCCACATCCATGGCTTGCGGTGCAACTTGTTCTTGTTGCGGTACTTGTTGTTGAACTTCCTCCTCCTCTTGCATTGGGCTTGTGTGGTCATCGGAGCGAGGAGTGCTTGCATGGGAACGGCTTGAGCCTGAACCCGACATCCTCTAGAATGCACCGGAGATCTTTCTTCTTATACCACTCATGATGGATAGGGCAACAAGAAGGTGCAACTTGCAAACGGGTTATGTTAGTGAAAGCAATTGAACCTCTTACCTGTCAGTTGCTCTCTTAAGAGTTGCCTCCTTCTTTCTGCAAGGAAACAAAGGGAGAGAGAGCTTCCGAACAGGAACTTGAGCAAAACTTCAAAGAAATCCCAAGAGCAAGACAGGAGAGGGGAAGAGAAGTGTTGATGGATGAACAACACCCTCCTCTCGGGCTCTATTTAAAGGGCATGAAGGCGGTGCAGCCAGGGACGCGCCATACTCAACGGCTAGGAGCTGTTTGAGGCGGTGGGGCCCAAGACCCGTTGGCCCTGGGTCGGCCGAACCTGGTTCGGCCGAACCCGGCCTGGCCTCGCTAGCTACCCACTTTGGCCCACGGCCCCCCAACGGCTATATTGTTGGAAAGAGAGGGGGGCCCAGCCAGAGATTGCTCCAGGAAAACTCAAAATGATTTTCAAAAAGTATTTTGCTCATAAAGGCATTTATTTTATTATTTGAGTTTTGTTAATTTTTATTTGGATTTTTAGAAAAGGGCTAGAATAAATTCTAGCATGCAAATGCAATTTGAAGAAGCAAATATGAAGCGAGAGAAAACCAAATGAGAGGAAAATAAAATTTGAAAATTAAACATGAGATAACTCACCAATTTACCTTCGGCAAGGGCTCACCATTTAAAGTCCGTTGAGTAGGACCTCTTCTTAGTGATCAGCAAGTTGAAGGAGCGTCTACCCGTGGAGAAGAGGATGCAGACGATCGTGTGTTCTTTACCCTCTAGGAGGTTGTTGCTGGTGCTTGGCTTGGGTACCAACACTGTGCCCGTGGGGCTCTCTTACGGTGCCTTCTTCTTCTGCGCTTGGCACCTTGATTGTGGTCGGGAGCAGTTTTGTGGTAGAATTCTTTCTTTGATTGAAACCAAAACACTTTGCTTCTACCCTCGACTTTTATGATTATGGTACCATTCCCCACGTCAATTTGTGCCTTGGTGGCTCGTAGGAAGGGTCGCCCAAGGATGACCGCACCTCCGTGTCACCGAGGGTGTTGAGGACTATAAAGTCTTCAAAGACATAGTCGCCTTGAATCTTCACTAGAACATTGTGGACTATTCCTTAAGGGCAGCAAATTGTTGAATCGGCTAGCTGGATGCGGATCCCGGTAGGCATGGCTAAGATCAAATTCAACTTTTCGTAAATTGCCATGGGCATGATGTTCACGCTTGCTCCGAGATCGCATAAGGCCTGTTTGACGTGATGGTCCCATAGCCAACAGCAGATTGCTGGGTATCCTGGGTCCTCCTCCTCAATAGCTGGCTCATCCCATGAGTTCCCTTGGAACCATGGTCTATCTACATCGTTAGTGGCATGTGGTCCTCTAGACGGGTTCAACCATCTAGTGGAGACGAAACTTACATTCTCGGGCTTCCTAGGAATTACCCCAGGTTCCTAGACAGGGAGAGCAGCAGCAAGCTGAGCTAACTAGGTTTCTATCATTTTATTAAACCTCAGTTGATCTTTATAGGAAGAGGAAAGCCTATTTATTTTAGTGTTTATATTTTCAAGAATTTTATCATTGGCAGCAAGCTTTTTAGAAATGGTTTCATTGATTCTAACTTGGCCAAGAACTAAATCTTTATAGGAGGGTTGGTTTGAATTGAAATTGGAGTTGTAGTTGTTACCATGATTATTACCTCCCTGATATGGTGGCCTTGATTGGTTCCACCCTTGACCTCCTTGGGGACGATACCTGTTGTTGTAGTTGTTGTTCATGTATGCGATTTGTTCACGGGTTTCAGGGCAATCATTCCCCGAATGTCCTCCACTTCCGCATACCTCGCACGTGAGGTGCAAATCTAGTGCTTGCACGGGTTGGAGCATAGAGTCCTGGGATCGCTCCCGGTCATCTATGCGCTTGAGTAGGAGATCAAGTTTGGCGGCTAGCATGTCCGTCTCCTTGACAGTGTGCATGCCCCGCGCACGAGGTTGGAGTCGTTCATCGCTCCAGCCTTGATTTGAGACCATCTTCTCGACCAGAGTCTTTGCTCCAATAATAGTGAGGTTGAGAAAGGCTCCATTAGCAGCAGCATCAAGATTGGCTCGGGCTGTAGTGGTCAGCCCATTGTAGAAGCTTTGCAGAATGAGCCATTCATCCATCCCATGATGCGGGCAGGCAAGGATATAATCTTGTAGCCTCTCCCAAGCTTCAGGGATTGTTTCTGTGCTGGTCTGCTGAAAACTTGATATTTTATCTCGTAGGGCATTTGTTTTGCCCAACGGGAAAAACTTTGCGAGGAACGCAGCTGAACATTTATCCCATGTATCAATAGTTGTTTTATCCTTGTAGAACCATTGTTTCGCCTTCCCCAGGATGGAGAAAGGAAACAGGCAGAGTCTGATAATACCTTGGGCGACTCCCTGTATGACAATCGTGTCGCACAATGCCAGGAAATGCTGAAGATGAGCGTTTGCTTCCTCGTTTGGCTTGCCATAGAACGGGCTAGCCTGCACCATCTTGAAAAGGTTGGTTCTCAGCTCAAAGTTTCTATCACCAACGTTGCTAGTGGGACCGGTGGCCACGTTGTCAATGGAGGTGATAGAGAACTCGCGCAGAGTCTTTTCGGCCATAGCAACTGGTGCTTGATGAACTGGTTCGTCTGCCGCTGGTATGTCTTGTGGAGGAGCGGCTTTGGCACGCTTCCTTCTCCCAAGACATTCCCGATTATCCACGAAGTTTTTTGGCAAGATGAACTGGTCATACACTACCCTGATCTCATCCATCATGGAGAAAACAAATACAATTTGGCCTGTATATACACTGCTACCTCCTAACCATAATGCCATGATAAAGTATCGATAAATATTTTAAACCAATGCCATCCCCGGCAACGGCGCCACAAATGTTCGTTTACATTTCTTAACGTCGCCATCGAGTTTGTGCTCTCAGCAACGGCGTCACTACGTTTATTCTATTTTTGTGAACCCGGCAATGCTTCCAGAAGGAATGCCAGTGCCGGTATTCCAAATGATTACAAAATATTTCGCAAGTGAACGGAAATATTGTTGTAGCATTTCACCCAGGAGTATTCCAGGGTATGATTATTTTATATTTTTCCAATGGATGGCATGGAGTAAAAGGGATTATTGGGTACAATACCATATCAATATGAATTAGTTAGTGGACCAATGTATACGTAGGGGTAAATAACAATAATATGATATGAGGGTAATGTGACACACACACGAGCCAGGGATAAAGAAATAAGAATAAAGAATAAATAAATAAAAGAATATCCTCATGTTATGGGGAGCATAGGCAATAGAGCATGTCCTACTGGTACTCTATACGGGTTAGCAGGGGTTATACTAGCATTGGGTCACACCAAGCATACGAAACTGTATGGGGAGAACACGTCGATCCACTCTTGTGGATACAAGATGCCTTTAGACTCCTTACACCATACCCGAACGTGGGGGACTACAAGGGGCGGACAGGGCTGTCACCACCTGCCGCCTACCCCGACAGACCGTAGTCATATCAGATGGGTCCTATAGTACCCGAGCACCATACCCGCGATCATAGTCACTACTCTAGCTCCTCCGGAACCAGAACCGTAACGATCCACAGGCATAGAGCTAGAGCAAATCCGAAGGTACACCCAACCAGTACAATACCATATACTCAACATAATCATACATGTATAACTACATGAAGTATGGAATACGGTAGATAATACGAATACCATTTAAATACAAATACAAAGCTCTATTAAAGTAGAATACCGACAAGTATAGTACAAAGCCAAACCGTATGCCAGAGGTCTGACCCGTAGAATAGTTCAGCACTACTCCTTCTTATTTTAGCCTAGCTCCACTAGCCTAACGACTACTGAAGTACAAAGAGGAGAGAGGCTCTTGAAAGAGGTGTGTGGTGTGTGTGTGTGTTGATTGGGGGTGGAGGCCACCTTTTATAGGGTCTTGAAGGCGGTTCCGAGGTGATCTCCGGGGGAATCACCGACTATCACTGTGGAATCTTCGGGATCTTCCTTGGCGCCAAAACTTGGCGCGCCCGGCACTTGACCTGGTTCGGCCGAACCAGGCCTGGCCCGGTTTGCCACCGCCTTTGGTAGGTGGGCTCCTAGCTGAGATTGGGCTTCTTCCCTTAGTGATTGGCCTAGATTTGGCGCACTTGACCCTGCCTTGTGGGCCCTCCTATGCATGTGTGTTGCAACGTACGATCTTCTGTGTCTTTATCTTGTGTTTGCGTACGTTTTCTCCTCATTTGCACTGTTGTTCTGCGAATACATGTAGAACTGGGTTATTAATGCAATATATGCTAGTAGAGAATGTTAGTTTCCTCATTATTCTTGAGTAATGTTGATGGCTGAATTGTACCTTAAGGACCGTCAACAGAGGCTACGGAGTGCGACGTGCCTTCGGGTGGCGCTGGGAGACAGTGGGAGACGGAGCTCCGCGGTAGGTAGCTCTGGCGCGCAGTAATGGTGGGGGATGGCGAGCTCTGGATTTGGCGTGCAAAAAATTCCCGCGGAGGTGGGCGCCCGCGTGGTATCCCACCACGGCGTCGCCTCCGGGAGACGCGGCATACAACAGCGCTCTCGTCCACCCCGACAAGGAGAACGGGACGAGCACATCGTCTCGCGAGGCGACGGGGGAGGTGTCGCTCGGCTCAAGCTTTCACAGAAGAGACGTCATGGAGACGGGGTAAAAGGATGCGTTGTACGTGCCCTTGTCTCTACTTTCTATTGCTTTTTGCGAACTTGCTTTAGTAAACCGGATGCTAGAACTGTAATAATTAATGATTGTGTACAAAACTAATGCAGAGAGGTCGGAATGCGAAAGGGGTTCTAGCCTAGTGGTTACAAGAGCCTCAGTAGCACCTCAGGTCCTGAGTGTGACTCCTCGTGGGAGCGAATTTTTCAGGCGCCTGTGGTGACTTCGTCAATCTTAAGGATATGCCGGTCCGATCTTCGAAGATGCTCATAGGGGTAGGGTTTGCATGCGTGCCTTATAGGAGTGATTGTGCATGCGTTATGGGTGTCTCCATTGTACCGTGTAATTAGAAAAAAATGCAGAGAGGTCGGAATATAATTTCTTTTTCTATAAAAAAAACTAGGACACTTGCTATTGCAAATGTTAACAAACTGGAACTTTACATTGAGGACGATGTTCTTAAGACTAACATTCTTCTCTCGATGCTTTGATGACCAAAAGCCTTGTTTGGTCCCATTATATCGCCAGAATAGATCCGTTCCTCTACCACTTAATAGAGATACACAATCTGAGTGAAATCTTCAACAGATAAATAAAGTAAACTCTAAAAATACTGTGGGGAATGCAAACTCGAGGCTGGACTCCAGCGAGCAGGTATTTTCCGGCCAGCAAATATTTTTTTCACGAACAACATCGGGGGCAGATCCCCACCTACTTGCATTTCATTGATCGAAACAGTGGCACAATACATAGGATTCCTGGCATTCCAGGTTGAGATTACAAGAGATTATTAGAGGGAACCGGTCAGCAAATATATCACGCGCCTCCATGCCTCCAGTGCGAATTGGGCGTTTGAACCACTCCAGCGTGCGTCAACAATGCCCAAAGATGCGTGATAAGCTCGCCGCCAGTTGCTAGCCACTGAACATGGCTGGTCATGTTACCGGCCGGCGCCACAGAAAGTAGTATCTCTACCCACAGTTGAGCGAGCATTTTCCACCGCATCCCCACCTCTGGCGTGGCATCCAACAGCTGAATGCCGAGCTCTGCTCCCTCGGCCAACATCAACTCATAAGAAGACATCTTTTGCCGCTGCACATCATCAGCTTCCATCGTGGCTACACCGGGAGTGGAAAGAATGTCAGATCGCATGCGAGCGAGTTTGCTGTATATTTCATTTTTAGACAGGCAACCCTTCAGATGTTTCTCTGTGC
Source organism: Alloteropsis semialata (assembly GCA_004135705.1). NCBI lineage: Eukaryota > Viridiplantae > Streptophyta > Magnoliopsida > Poales > Poaceae > Alloteropsis > Alloteropsis semialata. Next base: position 3,387,710 of record CM014276.1, on the reverse strand, counting down.
ACTCCCGCACGCGGCAGAAGAATAATTTAGTCTCGTGGTGGTGGCCCGGCAGAAGCTCCGGCGCCGACAACAACAGGTAGGCACAATAGTCAGAGAGCGTGATGGCCACCTCGCGATTCTCGTCGACGAGCACCTCACTGTACCTCAGGTCGCACATTGTGGTTGCAATGTGCCAAGTCAAGATGCCACGGGCTGTGCCGGCGTGCGCGACGGCCTGACCAGGGAGCTTCGGAAGCATGGCGTGCTGCTCCAGGACGCATTCTCCGTGCCGGATTCGTAGCAGGCCGCCGGACTGAAGATAACTGTGGATTGCGACCTTCACAGTCTCTGTTAGAGCTCGCTGATCCGTCAGAATTCTAGGAACCATGAGATCTCTGGCCCATTTTGGCAGCAGTCCGTTGCGCAAAACACATGAATTCTTCTTCTGTAGACAAGCATGGAGAACATTAAACTGACTGACGGCATTTTTCCAGTACTGCTTCTTCAGTTTGACATGGCACATGGACTTCAACAGTGTGTCGAACAGGAAGTTCTTTTGCCATGTATCTCGTTGCACATAGCGGCAGAGCATCTTCACCTTGTGCCAGTCGGAGAGTACTAGCGTCAAGTACTGGAACAGCTCCATAGCCAGGAAGAAGATTATGATTCCTCTTGTTAACCAGATGTCAAACACGGTTGTAGCTGTAACGTTGCTGTTGCCGGCTCGACCAGCACGGTAGTTGAACAACGCCGAGCAGAAGAGAGTGGACAAGGTCGTCGCAAGAACTGCAACGAAGATGACGGTATCCAGCACGAGCGTTTCTTTGGGCGATGGGTACCTGGTGTAGTAGAGGTCGAAGAGAAATCCCAGCTCCACCTCGATGACGCGGTACATCCTCTCCGGCGGTGAGCCCAGGAGGCCCAGATTAACGAAGTCGCGCGTCTTGCTTAGGCGCGACTCGTGCTGCTGGTGCCTGGTGAGGCGGCGCCGGAGTAGCTTGAACAAGGCGAAGGAGAGGCAAAGGTCCTTTCGCTGGCAGGAGGAAGCAGAGTCTTCGGAGTTTAGCACCCTCCCCTCGCACCTCCACACAGTGTCTACCGTGACAACCTGGCCTTTTTTGACCTTTGCCAGCAGATCATCATCTCCGTCGTGATCAATGTCAGTCTCGCCGGCAACGACGTAGTTGTAGCCCTTCATCTTGGTTGCGTCGTAGTCGGTGCCGGCAAGATCCGGTTCGTGGAGCATGTAGTCAGCGATGAGCTTGTTCTCGTCATTGAGCGCGAGCTCCCGACTGGCGAGCAGAAAACTTCGTGCACGCAGGACGAGCTTGACGGTGCTCAGGGACCATAGCAGGAAAAGGAGAACCTTGAGCTGCACCGGTAAGTAACTGACGTAAGAGAGGAGAAGAACGAAGACGTACACGATCTGCTGGGCCTGGTTGAGCATGGTCCTTGTCTGCTGGTCGGTGTCGTTGAGGTTGAAGGCGGCTATGCCGTCGGCGCAGCCAAGGATGAGTAGTAGAAAGCATCCCCAGGTAACCGTAAGCTCGTTGCGGAAGGAGCAGGCGGACTGCATCAGCCCAATGGCGTACGAAACGGTCGGGTAGCTGAGCATGAGAGCAGACCACACGGCGAGGCGGAAAGTGGCGCTGCGGCTGGAGCGCCGGCCAGAGCCGAGGAAGACGAGCAGGGCAAGCACAGAGCAGCTGAGTACCACGAGCACCTCAACGCGAACTAGGCGGCCCACAGGGCTGGCCGCCCACGCCATGGCGTCGTGCGTCATGTTCCGGATGGAAAGGTGCTGCAGCATCGTGAGATGGGCGGCGTCCCTTTGATTGGTAGTAGCCTGGTATGTTGGTCGATCCCTTTGATTGGTAGTAGCCTGGTATGTTGGTCGACCGGCCGAGCAGCAGAGTCGTCGTGTTTGTTCAGCAGCAAGGAGCAAGACGAGAGGATGGAAGGATGAAAAGGGGAATTTGAGACCGCTAGCTTTTGCATCTTTCTTAATATAAGCTGCTTTGGGAAGCCGAGCATGTGAAGAATTCCGGTACTTTTGTGTGGACAGAGCATATATAGGGAACTGTGGGGCAGCTTGGCACAACAAGATCTCCGAGATCTATCTACACTGATTCTGTAATTTTGAAACAAAATTATAAAAATTTAAATATTTATAATTAATCTAAACTGTAGACAGAATAAATCATCTATCAGTTATTTATTTGAATGACATACCAAATCCATAGATTTGCTTAATTGGATCCATTTTGTGAGGAGTGATTTACTGGATAGTTTGAGAATTTTCTGGTTGAGTTTGTACATTTTATATATTCTTGTATCATACTACTTGTGGCATGTGTGTGCAAGAGTTTTGACCGCGGGTTTGGTAAGAAAACAGATGATCAGTCCCCTAAATGCACCAAAATTTTCTTTCTTAGGTCCACCCCATCCAATACCCCCCACTAAGATGACATTCCTCCATCCACCCTATTTCATACACCCAGCAAAACAACTCCATCAAAATCTAGCGTCCAGATCGATTCTCAGGTACCCTCGCTCTCTCTCACTCACTCAAATTCAATGGTCCATGTTACTTGGATCATCCCGGCACCTCTTCACCACCCGCACACTCGTGCAGCCTCTTTCTGGTCCGCCCGTGTTTGAATCCACCACACTGCAATTTTGTTGCGTGGGGTGTCCGAGGAGTCAACACCATCATCATTCACCCCCTCCGCTCTCCTCCCTTTGCCGCCCCTCTCCTCCGTGAGGCGAGGCATAGGCTCGTGGCTGCCAAGCGAGGAGCGTCTCGTGGCAGCGGCGGGGACGGTGGGTGCAGATCCGGCGGGGACAGCTGGTGCAGGCTGCGGGCTGCGGGCACGCGATCCGGCAATGGGGACTGCAGGCGAGGGTCGGCGGACGCGGGATGCGGCGACAATGGACTCGTGTTGGACCTCCCCAGGTACGTTCCCCCCCCTCTCTCCTTCTCTCCCTCCCTCCACTACTAGAGAACTCATAATCCCCAACGCCTCATCACCAACGGTTTGTTGGAACCGGCTGTGATAGATCTATCACTGCCGGTTCTAACGGCTACCCGCGGTAGTGCGCGTGTCAGAGATAAGAACCGTTTGTGATACCAAGCTTCACCAACGGTTCGTAACTAGAACCGTTGGTTCTAATTACAAACCGTTGGTGAAGGGGAAGCATCACCAACGGTTTGTAACTAGAACCGTTTGTGATAGCCTGCTACCGTACAAAACCCCCTCCCTCCTCTTCCCTCCTCCTCTTCTCCTCCTTCCACCCGACGGCCTCCTCTCCTTCCTCCATTGTTGCGGCCATTTTTCTTCAAAATGCTCAAGAAAACTCCCATATTTTGAAGGATACATGTTGACATCTCATTTTGAGGTTGGTAACTAGCATTCTTTTAAATTCTTAGCTTGTTTCTTTGGCTAGTTATTGAAATTTGGCATGAATTTGATGGAGAGGCTCTCTTGCTTCATTTAGAGCTCATTTGTGGTGGATTTTCATGGAGTGAGCCGGAATTGAAGGCTGTTAATCATCACCTTGCTTGGAGGTTAGTATGTTGCTCATCAATCCATGTGTATGCTTAGTTAAATTGTTGCAAAATTGAGAAAATGAGATGGAGAAGTTCTCTTTATCGACTCTAGGCTATTTTTGAACATTTTCTTGATGGATAATCTAAAATGTGATGGAGAGGTTCTTTTGATGAAGTTGTTATATGAATTAAGATAGTTTGTAGCCTCTTTTTAAAGTTGGAACATTCTATGCTCTAGTTATTGTCTCTACGCTATTTTAATTGTTGTCTCTATACCATTTTTGATAAATTTCATCATGGATGCCACAAAAAGTGTGAAGTTGGCGGAATAACTCTAATGATCCAAGTTGTGTTTGGAAATTATTTGTGATTCGTAGTTTGTATGTTTTTTCTAGTTAGATTGGTCCAAAACTGGAAAGAATTTGACGTAGAGGCTCTTTCTTATTTCCAGGCCATTTTGAGTAATTTCTTCACGGATGCTACATAATTGTGACGCTAGCACAAAAACTCAAGTGATTTTTAGGTGTGCATGTAGCTTATTCTCTATAGTGTTGCTCGTATGGTTTACCTAGTACTCATTGTTGTCTAACTGATAAAATGTTGTTGGTCGTAGATGGATTGAGGATGGATGTACGGTGCAAATGAGAAGAGAAAGGATTTATTCATCAACGGTGTTGATTCTTTTGTGAAGGCTGCCAAAGCGTACATCACAAATAATCCTCTGCTTAATGGGTACGTATCATGCCCATGTGTTGATTGCAAAAATCAGAAGGAATGGAGCAATGTCGAGCAGATCCGCTCTCATCTATTGCGTAGGGGTTTCATGGGTAACTACCGGGTATGGAATAAGCATGGTGAGGATGGCGATAATGAACCTGCGCCAATGATTGTGTATGAACCTGCCCGGGCCACATCCGCGCATGGAAACAGTGGTGAAACTTCTAATGAGCTGCCAGTGCAAGAAAATTCTAATGAGCTTCCCGTGCCAGAAAGCATGCATGATACATTAGCATCAGATGAAGAGTTAGATGACATAGACCGGATGCTACGCGATGCAGAGTCTAATTGCCAAGATGCAAGAAATCTCAAGAAGCTCGAGCAGATGAGGAAGGATGCTAAGACATCACTATACCTGGGCAGCAGCATTTCCAAACTGGATGCAAACCTGATGCTCTTGGAGATGAAGTCAAGCAATGGTTTGTCTGATAAAGGCTTTGATGATTTGTTGAATATGTTGCAAAAGATGCTCCCAAGCCCAAATGAGTTGCCTGAGAACATTTATCAGGCAAAGCAAATGATCTGCCCAATGGGCCTTCAAGTAGAAAAGATCCATGCGTGCCCTAATGATTGCATCCTTTACCGTGGGGATAAGTACTAAGATTTGGATGCTTGTCCAGTCTGCGAAGCTTCACGGTACAAGTGTGACTCGGCTAAAACTATGACATGCCACCGGAACAAAAGACCTCCTGCGAAGGTAGTCTAGTATTTCCCCATAATTCCTTGGATAAAGCGGTTGTTTGCAAACCCAAAGGCAGCAAAGCTTATGCGGTGGCACCACGAAGAACGTCTGCAAGATGGAAAGCTCAGGCACCCAGCTGATGGATCGCAATGGAGGGCTATCGATTGGAAATACAAGAAGACATTTAAGAAGGAGATAAGGAACATAAGGTTTAGTCTGAGTACGGACGGAATGAATCCTCTTAACATGGTCAGCAACAATCATAGCACATGGCCTGTTACTCTTTGCATATACAACCTTCCGCCTTGGCTTTGTATGAAGCGGACCTACATTGTGATGCCGTTAATGATCCAAGGCCCAAAACAACCTGGCAATGATATCGACGTCTATCTGGAGCCATTGATAGACGATCTGATGACGTTGTGGAAAGATGGTATCAAGGTCTGGGATGAGTACAAGTGTGAACACTTCAAGCTCAGAGCATTGCTATTCGTAACAATCACAGACCTACCCGGCTTGGGTTGCTTAGCTGGCATGGCTACGAAGGGATATAATGGATATGTGGTTTGTTTGGATGACACTGATATTAGATGGTTGAACAACAGCAAGAAGATGTCATACATGGGTCATCGTAGGTTCCTTCCCATAAATCACCCATATCGGAAGAACAACAAATCCTTTGATGGCACCAAGGAAACACACAAAGCTCCAGAATATCGGGATGGGAGGCAGATATTTAAAATGGTAAGCCGACTTAGAGTTGTTCTTGGAAAGGGCAAAGGAAGTGTACCCGTCCCGGCTGATTCCTTGTTTAAAAAGAACTCGTTGTTCTGGAGACTTTCGTATTGGCAATTCTTGACTGTTCACCACGCACTTGATGGCATGCACATAACTAAAAATGTGGCGGAGACCACGATCGGAACATTGATGGCACATAAAGAAAAGAAAAAGACTCAACGGAAGCTCATCTTGATCTTCAAGAGATTGGTGTCAGGCCGGAACTGCATCCCATTATTCTAGATGATGGAAAAAAGAAGCTTCTAGTTGCTTCTTGGACATTGAATATTACTGAGAAAAAGAAGATATGTACTTTCTTCAATGAACTCAAAGTGCCGACTGGATACTCCTCAAACGTCAGGAGACTAGTAACATGGAGGAGTTCAAATTCAACATGAGCAACATGAAGGCCCACGACTGCCATGTCATGACGACACAACTGCTCCCAATTGCGATCAGAGGTGTCCTCCCTGTCAAGGTATGAGATCTAGTCATTAAGTTGTGCTCATTATTCAATGCCATCTCGCACAAGGTCATAGATCAGAATACACTTGACAAGCTTCAGGCTGACTTGATCCATACTATTAACCGGCCCAAGATGCATTTCCCACCCACATTCTTTGACATCTCACTACTCACCTTGTTGCTCAGATAAAAGCCCTTGGGCCAATATTCCTGCATCAGATGTTTCCTTTTGAGAGGTTAATGAGCATTCTTAGGAGATATGTTCGGAACCGATTTAGACTAGAAGCGTGCATGGTTAATGGATGGTCTACTGAGGAGGTTATTGAGTTCTGCACATACTATTTGGATCTTGAAAGAATTGGGGTTCCAATATCTCGCCATGAGGGGAGGCTGGGTGGAAGAGGATCAATTGGGCGGAAGTCGGTACGTGTTGTAGATCAGGACACTTTAAAGTTAGCACATTACACTGTTCTACAACAAGTGGCTGTAGTTTCTCCTTATATCGATATGCACAAGCGTGAACTACAACAGCAAAATAGGAACAAGTCTGAAGCTTGGATCGTGAAACAACACAGAGATTCATTTGGTAGTTGGTTATGATTGAAGTTAACAGGTGTTGATACCGGTTCTCGTGAGCTTGATCTATTGGCCTTGGGACCATCTAGTACTGTGCTCATGTTCCAAGGGTATGACAAATGCATACACATTTTACACAAGAAAACAAGATGAAAAGAGTGTCAATCAAAACAGTGGTGTCCGTATCGATGCTTTTGATAACAATCATCAACAAGAGTCATACTATGGAAGGATAGAAGAGATTTGGGAGCTAGATTATGGGCCACAAATAAAGATCCCTCTGTTTCGCTGTCAATGGGTACGACTCAGGGGGGTATTAATAGATAATTATGGCATGACTGTGGTGGATCTCAAGGATGTAGCCTACAGAGATGAACCCTTCGTATGGGCTAAAGATGTAGTGCAAGTATTCTATGCAAAAGATCTAGCTAATGAGGGAAGACATGTTGTTGTACCAGGGAAAAGAAAAATTGTCGGCCTTGAAAATACAGCCGAAGATGAAGTAAATGGCTTTGCAGACATGCCTCCTGTTGACGGTCCTTACATCAAAAATTTGACCATCAATATCTCGGAAATGAGAGGAGTATATAGCAAGTTTCATGCGCATTTTAGGTACTAATAAAGTTCCACGAGTTCTGTTGTGAATTTCATATGCAGGTACACATTTTGGGTGACACCACGGACCACCAGAGCACACTTGCTAGGTGCGGCCGGCCCTGCAGGTGCGGCCGGCCCTAGCCAGGTTTGGCCGGCTCTGCCAGGTGCGGCCGGCCCTGTCCCGTGCCATGTCAGCGATCCGTGGCACCTAGCACCTTGAACAAGTCCCACATGTACCAGGAGCGTCGATCTCAAGTCGGTTTGATCAAAGGGCCAAGGTTGGAAGCACTTGGATCCATGGACCTACAATCAACTGCCACAACCGTCGGAAACCGCCATCAAGGAGTGATCAGGAGCGTCCCTCAGCAACTTCGGTGCATCACACGGCTGAGGAGTAGGGCCGGCCGGCCCTACCAGGTGTGGCCGCACCTATCACCGAGAGACCAGGGCGCCACCGACCTGGGAACCGACTCACAACCGACACTGGAGCGCTGATCAGAGCCATCCACAGTCATAGGCGGTAGATCATAGGGCCGGCCGGCCCTAGAGGTGCGGCCGCACCTATGACCCAGCTCCCCTGCACTCCACCGACCTCCGGCACTATAAATAGCACCCCACACTCGCTGGATGAAGACACACGAAGCAGGAGTATCACTACTATCCATATTTGTATCCTAGAGTAGGATTACTGTAGTTTGGGAGTTAGAGTCGAGTCGAGCAAGTCTCGGGGTTCTGGAGGAGTCTTCTTCAGAGTTCCGGTACTGCTCTTGTATCCTTTCTTTGTAAGACTCAAGTTATAATCAAGTTATCTTTCTATCTTACATTCGAGTAAATTACATTCAGCTTCTACTTTGCTCTAGTAGCTTTATATCTGGTTTAGACTAAAGTGAGTTTAGCCTTGGTTAGTTTAGACTACTAGAACCTTATAGTGTTGTGGTCGTTCTTCGCTTGATCTCTTATCAGGTGCTTTTATGCTTGGTCAGAGAGACAGATCTTTCCTTGTGATATCCAGGGGAAGGTTCTTTGGTTCGTTGTGAGCGCGGTGCTTAAAGAACTTACCTTAGTCTTAGATTGTTCCCTTGTTCAATGGAATAGTTGTGGTACCCTAGGGAGGTGACAGCTCCGAACGGGCTTTGCAATCCACCACGTTAGCTCGGGCTGATAGGATTGAGCGAGTCGTTGTTCTCCCTTCTCATCCCTTTCTGAGGACTCGGCGGCGCATGCCCTTGCAACACTAGAAGGACTTGTTGATCTTCTCGTACCTTGACTCTGCCTTACCTTAGCTCTTCTCTCGGAGTTGACAAGAATAGATAGTTTGTATCAGGTTCCTTTCTCGTCTTGTTGTCCTCCCAACTCACTAGGTCCGCTCTAGCCTTTATCAGGATCTCCTTGCGTGTCAAACCTTACCCCAAATATCTTTATCGTTACCCCCGTCATTTGCTCCTAGAAACCCCACTCTAGTCACCTTGATTAGAGAGAAAAAGAGGTTTGAGGAGTTCTCACCGAATGATGTACTTGGGAGGATTCTCACACATGAGCTCATGGACATGGAGATACAACAAAGGAAGAAGTTTGGGGAATTAGAGGCCAAGATGAACAACTTGAAGGTCAAGGATGTTGCTCTCCAAGCAAAGTCAAGCAAGCCCTCTACTTCATCTAAGCCATCCTAGTCAAAATCAAGAAAAGTTGAAGTAGAGAGCTCCTCAAGTGACTCAAGTGAAGATGAAGATGAAGGACCTAGCATTAAGATTGGAGATATTGCCTTGTTCATGAAGAGATATAGAAGAGGCTTGAAGAAGCAAGGATACAAGTTCTCAAAGAGGAAGTATCCAAACAAGCAAAAGAGAACGTGCTACAATTGTGGAAGCACGGAGCACTTCATTGCGGATTGCCCAAATGAGAAGAAAGATGGCAAGAATGACAAGAACAAGGGAAACACAAAGAGTGGACAGCGGTCATCCTACAAGAAGAAGAACTATAGTGGTGAAGCTCATATTGGTCATGAGTGGAATTCTTGTGATGAGAACTCAAGTGATGAAGAGGAGAAGAAAGTTGCAACCATGGCTATCAAGAAACACTCCTCTACACTAAGTTTATTCAGCAACTTGACCGATGATGAGAAGAGCTCCACCATTCATTGTCTCATGGCTAAGGGTGAGAAGGTAAAATTAAAATCCAAACCTCCTCCCCCATCTAGTGATAGCTCGGACATAGACTCTAGTGATGAATCTAGTGATGAAGAAATTGATAACTTGGTTAGTAAAATGGATAAAAAATCTAGAGCTTTCATGGCCAAGTTAGTAGAAGAACTAGAGAAGACTCAAGTCACTCTTTCCAAGCAAGAGAGTCTCTATGTTGAGTGCAAGAATAATCTTGTATCGGAGAGGAATGAGGTTGAGGCTACTCGCTTGGAAATTAACCATGCGGAGAGCATCATTGCTACTCTCAAGGAGGACCTAATTGCCTCTCAAGCTCAATGTAATTCTCTTAAGACAAGGAATGAGGAGCTTGAGGAGCAATATAGTCTTCTTTGGAGTGACACCTCACATCCTTCCAAGACAAAGGTTGACTCCAGTGCTTCTACTAGCAATGGCTGTGATAGATGCTATATTCTTGATTTGGAGGCTTATGCCACTAACCTTGCTAACATGGATGCAATGAAGAAAGAAATTGCTAGGCTCAACTCAATCATAAGTCTTGGATGCATGAGTGATGAAAACAAGAAAGAGAAGGTAAGATACAAGGATGGAAAGATGTCCGGCAACATGGATGGTCTTGGTCACACTAAAGGTGGCAAGACCGGCAAGAGGAACATTATCAAGGGCAAAGAGTGCCTCAAGTTTGTGAGCAAGGGGGAGCTTAAAGAAAGAGAGTACATGCTGTCTGCCTAGAACACAGAGGTTCCACGAAATTTCGCGGAGGTTCCGCGTTCTGATCGCAGGATCTTGAAAGACAGTAACAAGAAGAAGACCAAGGCTCATCCCCAACCTGTTTCCAAGGCATCTAACACTTTTGTGCAGGTCAAGGACCAACCTATCATGCCTAAAAGGAACAAGTATGCTCACAAGAACAAGGCTCATGCATCCACCGACATTCCCCCTAGCTATGTGTTGAGACGCAACAACCTTGGTAAAGTTGTTGCCACGTATGTTGGAACTGAATCCAACATTTATTTGAAGAGGTCTTTATGGGTTCCTAAGATATTGGTTGCTAATGTTGAAGGCCCCAAGTCAAATTGGGGACCTAAAAGAAGGAACTAAACTTGTTTTGTAGGCATACTCCTCCGGTGGATCAAGTTGGGTGCTTGATAGTGGATGCACACATCATATGACCAGAGAGAAGAGTATGTTCTCATCATACCTCTATATAGAAGGGCCACGAGAATCAATTGCATATGAAGGTGTGATGATAAAGGAGAAGTCATCGGTGTTGGTGATGTTCCTATTTCTCATAAACATTCAATTAATAATGTTCTACATGTTGATCCGTTGGGTTACAATCTTTTATCCGTCTCTCAACTTTATGAGATTGGTTTTGATTGTCACTTTTCAGATAAGGGTGTGTCCATCATTAGAAGGGAGGATTTCTCTGTTGTCCTTATGGGTCGTTTGAAGGATAAGCTCTACCTAGTTGATCTCAACAAAAGTAAAGCTTCATCTAAGACTTGTTTAGTGGCAAAATCTAGCATGGGTTGGCTATGGCATCGTCGACTAGCCCATGTTGGCACGAGGAACTTGGCCAAACTTCTAAAGAATGAACACATTCTTGGACTAACAAATGTTAAATTTGAGAAAGACAGGATATGCAAAGCATGCCAAGCCGGGAAGCAAGTAGGTGCACCTCACCCACCAAATAGCATCATCACCACATCAAGCCCATTGGAGCTAATTCATATGGATCTATTTGGACCGGTAGCCTACATAAGCATTGGTGGTAACAAATATGGCTTGGTAATTGTTGATGATTTTTCTCGCTTCACGTTGGTGTTCTTTCTGTGTGACAAAGGTGAAGTTCAAGGAAAGGTGAAGACCTTCATAAGAAGAGCACAAAGGGAGTTCGGGCTGTCCATCAAGAATGTAAGAAGTGACAATGGCTCCGAATTCCGCAACACCAACGTTGAAGAATTTCTTGATGAAGACGGCATCAAGCATGAGTTTTCAGCTCCTTATACCCCTCAACAAAATGGGGTGGTTGAGAGGAAGAATCGTACACTCATTGACATGGCAAGAACAATGTTGGATGAATACAAGATTTCGGATATCTTTTGGGCGGAAGCCGTCAACACTGCTTCCCATGCTATCAACCGCCTCTATCTTCACAAGTTTCACAAGAAGACTTCATATGAGCTTATAATCGGTAACAAGCCAAACGTGTCATACTTTAGAGTATTTGGGTGCAAGTGTTTCATTCTTAACAAGAAGCCCCGAAGCTCTAAGTTTGCACCTAAAGTTAATGAAGATTTTCTTCTTGGTTATGGACCAAATGAGCTTGCCTACCGAGTTTTCAATCTAACCTCCGGAAGGATTGAAATCACGGTAGATGTGACGTTTGATGAATCTAATGGCTCTCAAGTGGAGCAAGTTGATCTAGATATTGTAGGTAAAGAGGAGCCTCCTTGTGAAGCAATCAAGTATTTGGCCATTGGTGATGTTAGACCAGTGGAAGAACAAGAGGAAGATGAGCAACAAGTTCAAGCATCAACACCACTCGAAGGGCCAGACGTTCCTGGTTCTGCAGAAGTGCAGACTACGGAGGTTCCGCGAAATTCCGCGGAGGTTCCGGGAAATACTGCAGAAACTCAACCTCCGGGAAATTCTGTGGAGGTTCCGCATTCTAGGAACTCAGCATCTGAAAACTCTGAGAACCAGACCTTTCATCAGCAAGGGAGTGATCATGAAGACTCTCTTATGCCCCAAGCTGATGAAAATGATGAAGATCATCACATCCTCGAGTACATCAATCCACACAACGGGACCACCCCGTTGACAATATTCTTGGGAGCATAAGGAGAGGGGTAACAACACGATCTCGTCTTTAGAATTTTTGTGCATTTTACTCGTTTGTTTCCTCTCTTGAGCCTATCAAGGTAGAACAAGCTCTCGATGATCCGGATTGGGCGATGGCCATGCAAGAAGAGTTGAACAACTTTACAAGAAATCAAGTGATGTGAACTAGGGTTCCCGATCTTCCGTCAGGTAAGGATAAATTTGGTGGAGAAACAACACACACGATCCGGCTTCCGATCAGCAAGATCCGAACCCCGCAATCGCAGCACCACTTCTCCTTTGGTTATCAACCGTGCACAGCCCGATTGACCTCGCCAAGAAGGATAATCCTTGCATGCGAATCAAAGAACACAAGCAAGAACAAGATAGATACAATCTGAATATTGCTAATAATTATGAAGCACACGAGTTGGGGTCTCACAAACCGATGAAACGGCGAAACTGTTCAACGACAGATTAATCTAAGCAAAACCCGAGTGTCTAGGGCGGCGGCTACTAAGTCTTATACACCCAAGAGGTGGAGGCCAAGGGGGTGGATGACCTAGGGCACCCTTGGGGCGTGCTCCTCCTGGTGGGGGCACACAACAACTTGAGCCTGGGTCCCAAGCAAAGTTACAAGGCCTAAGGCCCGACAAAAGGTGATGCAACACCCTGCTAGATTCTGTACGTCGTTTTGTTTCGACGATCCCTGTTGACTCCGATGGAATTTGTACATGAGACCAGTGCCATTGGAAAGGGTGTCTTCTCAGCTTTCCATACATATATAGAACGTCCAAATCCAAGCCCGTATGCTACCTGGGCGTCCGTTTTAGCGCAGACTGCTCCTGGACTCCGAGATGGACTCAAAGTCGACTTGAGTTGGGCCTCCAACTTGATTTGCACGTCCCTTGCTGGTCTTCTATGTCTCCATGCCTTCCTTTATTTATCTCCTCATCCTCTCCATGGTTCCTAATTATAATAATATCTTTAGGTAGTAATTTATTCTCAAAATAACTAAAAAGAATACATAAAAACGAGTTCACCTTATCTTTGCAACAAATGGTTGTTTGCAAGAGTGTCACGTCCTCATCATCCTCCCCTTCTTTATGAAAAGCTGTCCTCAGCGTCGATGGTGCTTGAAAGATCATATTTAAGCAAGTCATGTTCTCATCATTCTCCCCTTCTTGAAAGCAAACCGTCCTCGGTTGGACCGTAGTTGTAAAATATATTGTAGGGAGCAACCACCAATGCTCCCCTTCTTGAGACTTAACCTGTTTCTTGGAAGCAAAACTAGAGGAACTGGATATGACTTGATTAGTGTTATTGCAGCCCTCTAATTGATCACATTGTTGCCCAACCAAAGAAGATTTCATATTTGAACAAATATAAACTCGATGCACCATATATTCTCCTTTGCGATTATATTTGTTAATAAAGTGATACGTATTTCTTTTCAAACATGGCAATTCAGGATATGCAAAAAGTTTGTCCTCCAAACAATTTAGATTACACAGAACATCAAATTCAATATAACCCAAAGTATTTAAAGAAGATAGCAATTGTTGTTCATCATTTGCACAAGTAATTGGAATAAACATTTTATTTTTAGCACAAGTATATGGCTCCAAAGCATGGGTATCATTAATATGGACTGGTTGTGACATGGGAATAAAAGAGTAATTATCACACACCTCTTCTTTATCATAAGGAACATCAAGCAAATCATCTTGTGACAAAGGTATAGTAAGTAAAGGTTCCACCGATAGTTTCTCCATGTTAGCATGATTGGTGGAAGAATTCAGTACATCAATATAATTCTCACCTTGGGCAAGTGTAGCACCCTGTTCATTACCTTCACTATCATGTTCAAAAGTTGTAGGTGCATGATCAGGTGCATCATGACATGAAGGTCCTGAATATTCACATAGGGCAATGTCATCGTGATTTTCCTCATCCTGGTTCGTTGGATCGTCCTGCAAAAGGTTAGGGACAAGAAGAGGTACCACATGGGTGTTCTCCTCCAAAGACTTCTCCTCACCTTGGCAAATAGGTACATGTGATTTAACATTGTCATTGCCCAAAAGTCTTTTTTCAGCCATACAAGCAAGTTCAAATAATTGTGAAAGAGAAGTGTAAGAGTGGTCAACAAGAATATTCTGAATTTCACATCGAAGCCCACGTAAGAATCTATGTTCAGTTGCTTCTTCACATTCATCTATTTCACAATATAACATTAAAGCTTGCAATCTTTCAAAATATGACTTCATTAATTGTCTACCTTGTTTGTGACTCTGAAGTTCTTCACACATCATAGAGAAATATGTGGGCATATAGTCATATCTTAAAAGTTGTTTTAACATCATCCATGTTTTAGGTGTCTCCCTATCTTCACAAATAAACTCCCACCAAACTAAAGCACATCCCGTGAAAGCACTTGTGATAGCTCTAATACGTTCTTTTTCAGAAAAATGATTCATTGAATACAATTCATTTTCCACTTTTATCTCCCATTGAGCATATCCAGAATAGTTGCAATCACCATCAAAAGGAGGAATAGAATACTGAGTTTTACCTCGTCTCACATGGTTCGGTGCTGCAATATTTGAATGGCCATCTTTATGTTAAACACAACTTTGGTTATGAGATGATGCTTTTGGTTAATGCAAGAACACCTAATTTAATTGGAACATGGAGAACCACTCAAGAAAACAGTGCAACCACAGTGTCATATGGCTCTGACCTTGGCCAATTAATTAGGTGCGTGGAATACCTGATAGCCTTATCGAAAGGGAAGAGGGGGTCGGAGGTGAAGGGATATAGCCTGGTCCTCTTGGCCGCAACCTTTGCTAAGGTGCTGTCCACTAGGGAGGGTTATGGTCCGCTCCGCTACTGTAACTCTTGTGGGCTATTAGTCTTCTGCATGTTTTTGTAAAGGCTTCGAAGTGAACCCCTAGCCACTCACCTCGGCAGTGTTTAAGGTCTTTGCAAACCCGGGCAACATGGGGCACACAAACTGTGGGCAAAGTGTACAACCTCTGCAGAGTGTAATACTGATCGATCAGCCGTGCTTACAGTTAAGAGCGTCTTGCACCCTCACACGATAATTAAACTTGAAGATGGAATTAAATTGTGGCTTTTGGTTATGGAAGTGTTGGTTTCTATTTGCTTAGGCTATAAAAGAGCACCACTCTTCTTAAAAGACATCTTATTAAGAAAGAAAATAAGTAACTCTCAAGAAAAAAGTTAACTTTGCTCAAAACTAAAACGATTCACGACTTGCAGTGGTAGTACATACTAGTAAAAGAAATTACAAGGGTTACTGGACAATCACACCAGATACAAGTGATGTATCGAAGCCAATGGGGAATTATGTGGAATCCTCTCAGCACGATTACTATTAAAAATTGTAGTGACAATTGGAAGATCGATGGGAGCAACTGATCCAAGAAGAAAATTGCTATGGAGTGTGTGTGAGAGCTGAAGGGTTGTTCCAGAGCGGGATGGCATCCACAAGGCACATTCTGCTAAACCTGCGCTGATGCGGGATCACGACGGTGCGGGGAGTCCCGGCCGCTGCCACCGCCGATGGAGGATGAAGATGGTCGAGAAGTCGTGGCCTCGGCCGGCGCCAATGCGGGGGGTCATGGTCGCCGTTGCCTCTAATGCGGGATGAGGACAGGGCGCGAGTCTTCAGCGCCTGCGACAAGGGAAGAGCCCGCCATCGACCTCTGCTGCCACAGTCCGAGCCCGCCGTCGACCTCTGCCGCCACCGCCACAGTCCTTGCAAGTTCGATGAGATGAGAGTATAAGGAATGAAGATAAGGTTAAATTAGAAAGATTACATATATTACAATAATAACATTTACATATTTCCGATCACACTCCTATACTACCCATACTACATATGCATACTACCCATACTACAGCTTAAAATTCCAGTAGTATACAATTAATCTCAATCGTCGGATCCTTCCATGTAAGTCCTTTTTTATTTCATAGGAGTCCTTTTCAAACGGTAGTATATTGTAGTATTGTGCACCGTAAAAGACCTTCATGAATAATGGTGTAACCGTGTTGGCTTTTGTATAGTCCACACAGATGAACCGTCACAGATGAGAAGCCTAAAAGTATTAAGATGTTTTTCAGCACTATGTCCACCAGATTACACAATTTTAACTGTGCCTATGAGATGTATAGAAGTGCTAAGATGTTTTTCAGCACAACGTCCACTAGATTAGACACTTTTAACTATAGCTATGGGATCTTTAAAAGTACTAAGATGCTTTTCAACACAACGTCCACCAGATTACACACTTTTAACTATAGCTAGGAGATGTTTACTAAAAGTACTAGGATGTTTTTCAGCACAACGTCCACCAGATTACACACTGTCAACTGTGCCTTTTGATCATATTTCATCTTGATCACTCTCCAATTGTTCCTCATTCTTTTCATCACTCTCCAATTCTTCTTGGTGGTTCTCTTCGTCACTTTCCAATTCTTCAACACTCTCATCATCACTTTCCAATTCTTCGTCACTCTCTTCATCACTTTCCCATACTTGGTCACTCTCTTCATCACTGTCCAGTTTCTGAAAAAGTAGTCATAGAAACAAAATAATTGCATAAGCAACTTTTTTCATAATATCTGTGTCGCTTGTGATTTACACAAATTTATTGTGATATAGGTTCCATAATTGTACTAGCTTTTAAGTGTACTTTTGTAAACGTATAAAAATATGCACATTGTGAAAGATTTCTATCAATAGATATCAATAGATTATATACCATAGTAAGATGACAAAAAAAAGTAATCAGTGCAAATAAATAATGAATATTATAATATATAGTTGGCATGGAGCATACTATTTTCTTGATGTGAGCCAGCTTCATACTGTTCTCCGCTGATTTACACCACTGAACGAGTTCTGGGCAGTTCTTGATTTTCAAATATCGGAGGTTGGTAAGTTGCGTTATTCCCTCTGGCAAAGCCTTGGCGCCGGTGCAACTGATTATCTCAAGTTTTTCGAGAGAGGTTAGTGTTTCCAACCCATCCAGCAGCCCTGCAATGCTTTCACTGTCTTCCACGGTCAAAATCTTTAGGGTTGGGTGACCTCGAAGGATATCCAGCGAGCTGAATGTCAGATCCCTACAATCCAAAATCCTTAATATACTGAGCGCAGGGAGGTGGTAGAGAACCCTCCACTGATGGAGAGGAACCTTGCTGGACCTGACAAAAAGCTATTTTACTTGACAGTGCTCCTCCTCTCCCCAAGACGACAGTGCATTATCACTACCCTTTATGACCCAGTCAGAGAAACCAGCAGGCGGACGAGGTTTCAGCTTCAGCTTGGGGCAGTCCACTATATACATTTCCATTTTCTTAGGAAATACGAGCACACCTGAGCCATCTTCACTATGGGAGTATGTCGTGTTCCACTCTTCCAGGTTTTCCATTCTCTCTATGCCTAACCAATGCAGTTTTGGAAATGCTCTCGCACCGCCACACAGGTCCTCGTCAATCTTCCTAATGCTGGCCATTTGTTTAATAAACAGGCTCATAAGGTTCTGTAGTTGACCTAGTGGTGGTAGTGTGCGGCACCAGGGCAAATCATTCAGTTCAATAGTGCGAATTAGAGGTAGGTTGATAGCAATGCGGATCACCCAGGTGGGAAAACTTACGCTATTGTAACCTTGTAGAGTGAATACCTCTAAAGTGCTTGCTGGCACAAATTCTCTTAGCACATCTATGTCCTCCACTGATCTCTTCGCATCTTTGGTCCACTCAAGTTGCAGTTCCCGTGTGGTAGTTTTTTCGACAAGCTTTATCATCTGTGCCTCTTCTACAGACTTAACGTTTTCAAGCCCGCTTATCTCCAACTTAGGAGGATTTTCATCCTTGAGTTGAACAAGGTTGCTGCTAGGTTTACCATCACCAGCATGGACTAAAAAGTGTGGAAGAATCACTGAGCATTTGCTGAACCGAGGTAACTTAGATCTATCTAGCTTGTCGCAGTCGGTGACATCTAGAAACTTGAGGCTGTCAATTTCAGATATACTTGCAGGAAGCCTGCGTAGGTTGTAGCAAAATCTAAGGTCCAGTGTATGTAGCTTCGTGAGCTTCCAAACAGTGTCAGGTATGCAGAAAATATTAAAATTTGCAGACAAAACCAGATGTTGTAGATTGGAAAAGGTACAGATCGATCTCAGGATACTATTGATTCCGTCGACTGGAATGTGATGAAGTGAATTATCGACATTTAAATAGCGCAGTTTAGTGAGATTACCAATGACGTCCTGGAGCCCTCTGAGTCGGCAAAAAGCTCCAAGGGAGCATTGAGATAAATTCAAGTATTGGAGATTTGTAAGGCCTTTCAAAGCATCCGGTACACCTTTAACATGATAGCAATTGGATAAATTCAGATGCACCAGTTTTTCCTGATTCCTAAATGAGGCTGGCAATTGTTGTATTCTTTCACAGCCTGATAAATCAAGATGCATCTGACATTCCATTTCTCCAATGGACTCTGGTAGTGCTATGATAGCAGATCCCTGAAGATTGAGATAAATCAACTTCGAGAGCATTGTAATACTTTCTGGAACCATTCGATCCGGGATCCCAGGAGCATTAAGATATCTCAACTGCTTCCATTTACCGGTAGAATAATCTGGCAATGTCTGCACGGAAGACTCGCTTATATCAGCTACTCGCATGGAACTAGCAGTAAATGCAACATCGCTTAATTTGCTTCTGGAATTATCCACAAAACTCAGTGTTATTAGCCTTGCACTAGGAGTCAAGCACACCTCCAGCGCCTTGCTACAATCAGTGAGCAGCGCATATTGACAACTGCTTCCACTATTGTTGCCTCTGCTCTGATCCAGAATTTGATTGCCAAAAAGTGAAATTGCCAAGTCATGCACCAGATCGTGCATGGTAAACAATTTGGCTTGTTCAGGGTACTCAGAATGATTCTGCATCAAAAGTACATCATAGTTATTGTCAGAACTTCTTGATTCTACTTAAATTACATAGCAATACAATATGCACCAAAAGCACTTGTGTATACCATGACTAATCAGTTAAATTTTGCTAGCCAACCATTCATTGAACAAAAGGGGAAACAACCTTACTATTACTAACTGAAGACTCCTTTTGAAGTCTTCATAGTTATCCTAACAAGAAGAGCTAGAAAAATAGATAAATCATATAAATTCTCACAATAAACAGAAACACGCAGCCATCAAATTGATATACTTTAGGATATCCAGTTTTTATATGATGCACTAGGATCTATTTGGTTTTCTAAATGATCTCCCATCTCTGCCATTATGTAAAAATAGCTAAAGTAACCCCACCAAAACTTGCTTCTAAATTAGCATACTATTTTGTTTATGAAAAAGCAGATTAGATGCACTAGGAAACACAGAGAAATCTAAGAAATTAGTGAAAGCAAAACAAAACATCTGGCGATTAACATGCTCCTCACGTAGTATTTGGAAGGCAATAATTTTGCATGTTTAAAATATTGGCTGTAGACTACCACTTATTACGCGGTTGTTCCAATCTAATGTACTATATACGTTGTCATCATGCTTCATCAAAAGATGCAATTCATAAGTTAGTTTTCAAAATTGATTTAAGGAAAAGTAAGACAAATTTAAACATAGTATTGGTATATTGAAAAACGCACCACAGTTGAGACCGAATGTTGAAGACAGGAAAGAAAGGACAATCCAAGGAGCTGCGCAATATACTTTTCACCAAGCTCGATATTGGAGTGTAGCTTTGTTGGCTTGATGAAATCCAAAGAAATCCATTGGTAAATTAGATCATGTTTTAACATCTCGTGACCTTTTGGAAATGTTGAACAGTAGATAAAGCATTGCTTTAAGCCTGGAGACGATATATGGCTGTAACTTAACTTCAAAGATGGAAGAACAGGATTTGGCACAGAGAGCTCCTTTGAAAAAGATTCATTCCAGATATCACTGTCATTCACTTTCTTCCATAGATCAAAATTCGTGGACCGTAAAGTGAAGCCAAGAGATAGAGCTGCTAAAGGCATACCACCACACTTCTGGGCAATCTCCCGTCCTATACCCATCAACTGTTCTTTGTCGTCTCTATCTTCAAAACCACTTCTTTGTTTAATTATATCCCAGCACATTTCATCTGTCAATGGTAATATCTTGTATGGTTGAAGGTTAGTACACATTATCTCCGCAACACGTTCGCTGCGTGTTGTTACCAAAATAGTTATGTTGCTCTTATCATGATATAGTTTATCCTTCAACTCTTTCAGCATGAACTGATTGTCCTCCCATAGGTCATCTAAAACAATCAAAATATTCTTACCTGAAAGTAGCTCTGAGAGGCCTCTTTTATTAGACCGGCTTTCTTTTCTTTTTTTTCCAGATAGCTGTGAAATTATAGACTTAAGAATTGTATTCAGGTCAAATCTCTGGGACACAATGACCCATACTTTAAAATAATAATCAAACTTTGAATCATCATATATTAGTTTTTAAAGGTTGTCTTGCCAATTCCTCCCATACCATATATAGGAAGGATTGTTATATTCCTTGACATGCCCTCAACTAAAGAAGCCATAATTTTCACTTTCTCTTCTGTCCTCCCTACAAATTCCACTTTCTCTTCTGGTGCATGAACAAATTCCATTTTCTCTTCTGTCCTCCCTACAATGTGCTTTTCTGGTGCATGAACAAATTCCAGTAGTTCACTGCAACTAGGTTCTGTCATCAAATTAACATTCTTGTGTTGACCTGTGATATCCTCTGATTCCTTTCTCATATTTTTGGTATGCGAGATTGCTGCAGAAACTGTTACGTGACATCTTTTATGGCGAAGCTGCAAGATTTCAATTGGTTTGTGAATAAACTAGACATTTGATTAATGATTTTAGTTGATTAAGTCACAGAAACAATTTATGATTAACAATTTCTTTGTGATGTGTAATTCAAATAAAATATATAATTAGGAAAGAATGTTTATTTTGTGAAGTTTCAAGCACTTCATATCACTACTGTGTTGTCTATCTTATTAATTATTAAGGTTTTTTAATTTTCCCCTACAAAAAGTAATCTTGAACCTATGTTACACAACAAATTTGTCATTTAAGTGTAGTTTTTTCCCCCAAATAAGTTAGTATCTAAAAGAAATCAATCAGGATGTTGTTCGATGTGCCGAATATCCAGTTTTTATATGAAAAATATGACAAGTATAGTTTTCTCACTACTACAGAAACCACTATATAAAACCCCCTATCACCGCCGGCCCGGAGGTGTGTGGGCAGGGTAGGGCAGCCGGCCGGCGGTGACGGAGGTCATCATGTAGCGAACATGGCCATCAAAGACTTTTGTTCGAGTATGATTTTGATGATTCATGGCAACATGGTCAATGGGACTA
Organism: Alloteropsis semialata; assembly: GCA_004135705.1. Classification (NCBI taxonomy): domain Eukaryota; kingdom Viridiplantae; phylum Streptophyta; class Magnoliopsida; order Poales; family Poaceae; genus Alloteropsis; species Alloteropsis semialata. Next base: position 3,365,893 of record CM014276.1, on the reverse strand, counting down.
ATCAAAATGTTTGAGCATGCCTTTGTAGCCATACTAAGTCCCATGGATGCAACAACCATAATCTAAGGCAAGAAACCATAGCAAAAATTCAGAGATAGTATATATTTTGAGGGTCTAAATGGTGGTAAGTTCAAAATCAATAAAAAGACAACATTTCATCAACCGACGGTACCTGTAGAGGCAGCGGTGCAAGCGTCGGAGTAATTGGTACACTACGGTGAAGGCTCAGTCAACATGGACCATCTGATCAACTGATGGCCTTGTTTCTACATGCGTCAGAGCAATTAGAGCGGTCAAGGTAGGCGAAGCAAGTACCACCGGATCAACCGCTGGCCGTCGGATCAACTCAACAGGGAGCGTCGGTGCAAGCATATTTCTAATTGGCACTTCCAGAGAGGTTTTGGCCAACCGGCCTTCAGCACCGGATCAACCGACGATGGCGGCGGTGCAAGCGTCGGACCAACTACGTTAGCAGATCCAACGACTAGTTCACGGGGAAGGGGGTACCGGATGAACCGATGCCCAGAAAAGCATAGCATCGGTTCATCCGATGGTATACTTTTCTGCGGCTTTTAGCCAACGGCTTGTTTGATGCCTCGGGCTATTTATACCCCTTTCCAACCATCCATTTGGGTTGGCTGGAGCGTGCAGGAGTGCGGAGGAGTGCAAGACACATTGAGTTTACATCCAAGTCATTAAAAGTGCTTATGTGTTCATCTAGAGGGTTTGCGCATGCTTTGTGAGAGTGTTTAGTGCAAGCATAGGCTTAGAGCTGATTGTATGCAAGGTGTGCCAATCTTGTGAGGTGATTCTCGAGTGAATGAAGGTGTACAAGGTTGCCGGAGCCTTGGGGCCTTAGTGGCTCTCCGGCAAGTCTTCGACCCTCCGGCTTGGTGTGGAGAGGTGTATACGCTTGTGTGCGGGGGACGTGAAGACCCCCTCCCTTGGTGGAGAAGCTCCTTAGTGGAGGCGGCATCAAGGTGACCAAGGGGGCTTGGCGAGTGCTTTGTGGCCGAGCCTTTGTGGCAAGTCAAGTTGCTCCTTGGGAGAGACTTGGTGAATGGGAAGCAATCCTCTTATGTGGAGTGCTTCAACAACATGGACTAGGGGTGGCTTAGTGCCTACCGATACCACGGGATATATCGCGTGTCAAGAGTTTGCTTCCTCTCATCTCTCTTTCGTTTCCGAAATTTTATACTTGCAATCCTTTCTTACCTTTACTTTCCTAGAGTAGTATGTTGTTAGGATTGGTTATAGGTTGCAAAACTTGTTTGAGATGAGGGTTCCACACTAGATCAAATGTAGATTGCACATCTAGTTAGAAATGATCTAGTTTACTTTTATGCAAAGTAGTGGAAGCCATAGGTTTAAGTTTAAGTTGCTTAATTCACCCCCCCCCCCTCTTAGGCTACGAGCATCAATTCCTCACACATCATTGCCAGCTGGTGGCTTGGGCCAGTGGTGATGGCCCGGCCACCCATCACTGTCGACCGGGGGCACGGGCCGGTAGTGATGACCCTCATCACCACTGGCCTATGGTTTGGACTAGCGGTGAAGGGGGAGGGGGGCTTTTTTTTTACAATATGACTAATTCATTTAAGTGCATATATATGACATATTTTGCTATGAGATGGATACCCATGATTTGGTTAAGTCCTTGATTTNCCGGCGAGAGGCGCCCCGGGCGGCCGGACGGCCGTGCCCGCCCCAAGCCGCCGGAGGGAGGGGAGGAGGTGCCCGCCGCCACCTTCACCGCGGCCGCGCGGCTTGCCGGCGGACCGCTCGGGCGGCGGCGCGGCTGGATGGAGCGGGAGGGTCGGGCGGCGGCTAGGGTTTGGCCCGCTCGGTCCCCCTCGCGAGGAGCGACGCGAGGGGACGAAGTGTTTTTTTTTCCCTTTCCAGCCTCTCCCGCGTGGTCCAGCTCTCTCCCGCTCAGCCCGCATCGCTCCACGTCCAGGCAACCACGCGGCCCAGCTCCACCCCACCTCCTACTTATCTTCCAGATGCTGGCAGCCCGGGCCCGCACGTCAGCCCCATCCCATTCCTCCAGACGCACGCGTCGCATCTGCGGCGTGCCCTCCCGGTCGTTTTCCTTGGGCCCCTCACTCTCCCCCATTCAATCCTCTCTCCTTCACGGCGCGATGAAGACCCGACGTCACTCCCTCTCTTCAATATCCCTTCAATCTCCCTTCATTTTCCTCTCCAATCAAGCCCTCTCTTGATTTCAATCATAGCAATGGCCATTGATGGCCATTCCTCCCGCCGCCGGAGCCTCTTCCGCTCCCTCCCTTGCTCTATAAAAGCCGAGCTCGAGCCCCTGCATGACCCCCTTTTCACACTCGCTCTCGCTCGCACCCCAAACCTCACGCTTGCGCCGTCGCTGTTGGAGCTCCTGCCGCCGGGCTGTTGCCGGCCGCCCGAAGCTCTCTGCCGTCGGTGAAGTGTCCCTAGCTCGCCTCCCTTTCTTCTTCTTCTTGTTCGACGCTCACCTGAGCCTCTCTCTGTCCCAGGACCGCCCTCTCCCGTCGCCGGACCGAGCTACACCGGAGAGCCGCCCGAAGTCGAGCCGCACGCCAGAGCTCCGCCGTCCTCGATCTCCCTCGCCGCTGCCCCTCCGATGCTCGTTTCTCCACCCGTAGCTTCGCAACAACGTAAGGAAGGACACCTTCCCTTTTTCCCGCACGCCCCATGCCGTCTGACGCCATTCCACGCTCGCCGGAGTTGGCCGCGCCGCCCCCTTGCGGTGCGAGCCGTCGTCGCCACCTGGACCGCCACCGTAACCCTCTAGTTGTGTTCGCGATCACCCTAGCTTCGTGTAGAGCCAAGCCGCGTCGCAAACCGAGCCGGGGAACTCGATTTCGAGTTTCCCCGGCGAGCTCCGCCTCCAGCGCCGCCGTGCGCCGCCGATCGTCCGCCCGCAGCCGCCCCTGCCGTCCGATCCGGCGTGGACGGCCCAGATCAGCTACCGGTCAACCAGAGCCGCCTGCCGACCTTTTTGTTAAAGAGCCCCTGTGGTTTCTGTGTTTCGCTAATAGGTCCTTCCACAGTAGAAAGATCCTTGCAGTTGGTCCTTTATCTTCTGTTTAGCTCCCTGATCTTTCTGTTAATCCCGCCCGCCATCCTAGCCTTGCTCTTTTGCGCGTCAGCCCTTCTGTTTATCCGCGTAACTAGGTTTAGGCCCTCGGTTTCTTTCGGTTAGGTCTCTGGAAGCCTATTTTCTTCGCAGTCAAGCCCCTGAGCCTTGTTTTGATCATATCATTAGTGTTTCTTATCCGTTTTAAGCGTTCTAGGTATCTGTGCGATCGTCTCAGTGAGCTTGTTTGTTCTAGTAGTGTGTTTGTAGCTTTCAGATCTGTTTGGTGTACTGTTTTATTTATTGTATGCTTTTTTTGTGTGCTCATAGATATCGTGCCTTCCTCAGCTGAGCAGCCGGTCGAAGTTGATCAAGAGCAACTTTTTGAAGGAGAGGAACATCAGTTTTTAGGCGAGGAAGGCAAGTGGATTTCTCCCCTTCATGTTCTACTTTGTCCTATTTACTAGCATGATAATTAAGTTTACTTTTATATTATTGCATAATTTGATGGGAACACCTTTTTAAGGACATGCCTATACTTTTACCCATGAACCCTTGGAACACATGGTTTTACTAAATCTTTTGGGTATATTATCCTTAGATTCTTACCTTGGGTTGGTTAAAATGGATCTTTATGTTAAACACAACTTTGGTTATGAGATGATGCTTTTGGTTAAAGCAAGAACACCTAATTTAATTGGAACATGGAGAACCACCCAAGAAAACAGTGCAACCACAGTGTCATATGGCTCTGACCTTAGCCAATTAATTAGGTGCGTGGAATACCTGATAGCCTTACCAAAAGGGCAGAGGGGGTTGGAGGTGAAGGGATATAGCCTGGTCCTCTTGGCCGCAGCCTTTGCTAAGGTGCTGTCCACTAGGGAGGGTTATGGTCCGCTCCGCTACTGTAACTCTTGTGGGCTATTAGTCTTCTGCATGTTTTTGTAAAGGCTTCGAAGTGAACCCCTAGCCACTCACCTCAGCAGTGTTTAAGGTCTTTGCAAACCCGGGCAACATGGGGCACACGAACTGTGGGCAAAGTGTACAACCTCTGCAGAGTGTAATACTGATCGATCAGCCATGCTTACAGTTAAGAGCGTTTTGGACCCTCACACGATAATTAAACTTGAAGATGGAATTAAATTGTGGCTTTTGGTTATGGAAGTGTTGGTTTCTATTTGCTTAGGCTATAAAAGAGCACCACTCTTCTTAAAAGACATCTTATTAAGAAAGAAAATAAGTAACTCTCAAGAAAAAAGTTAACTTTGCTCAAAACTAAAACGATTCACGACTTGCAGTGGTAGTACATACTAGTAAAAGAAATTACAAGGGTTACTGGACAATCACACCAGATACAAGTGATGTATCGAAGCCAATGGGGAATTATGTGGAATCCTCTCAGCACGATTACTATTAAAAATTGTAGTGACAATTGGAAGATCGATGGGAGCAACTGATCCAAGAAGAAAATTGCTATGGAGTGTGTGTGAGAGCTGAAGGGTTGTTCCAGAGCGGGATGGCATCCACAAGGCACATTCTGCTAAACCTGCGCTGATGCGGGATCACGACGGTGCGGGGAGTCCCGGCCGCTGCCACCGCCGATGGAGGATGAAGATGGTCGAGAAGTCGCCGTTGCCTCTAATGCGGGATGAGGACAGGGCGCGAGTCTTCAGCGCCTGCGACAAGGGAAGAGCCCGCCATCGACCTCTGCTGCCACAGTCCGAGCCCGCCGTCGACCTCTACCGCCACCGCCACAGTCCGTGCAAGTTTGATGAGATGAGAGTATAAGGAATGAAGATAAGGTTAAATTAGAAAGATTACATATATTACAATAATAACATTTACATATTTCCGATCACACTCCTATACTACCCATACTACATATGCATACTACCCATACTACAGCTTAAAATTCCAGTAGTATACAATTAATCTCAATCGTCGGATCCTTCCATGTAAGTCCTTTTTTATTTCATAGGAATCCTTTTCAAACGGTAGTATATTGTAGTATTGTGCACTGTAAAAGACCTTCATGAACAATGGTGTAACCGTGTTGGCTTTTGTATAGTCCACACAGATGAACCGTCACAGATGAGAAGTCTAAAAGTATTAAGATGTTTTTCAGCACTATGTCCACCAGATTACACAATTTTAACTGTGCCTATGAGATGTATAGAAGTGCTAAGATGTTTTTCAGCACAACGTCCACTAGATTAGACACTTTTAACTATAGTATGGGATCTTTAAAAGTACTAAGATGCTTTTCAACACAACGTCCACCAGATTACACACTTTTAACTATAGCTAGGAGATGTTTACTAAAAGTACTAGGATGTTTTTCAGCACAACGTCCACAAGATTACACACTGTCAACTGTGCCTTTTGATCATATTTCATCTTGATCACTCTCCAATTGTTCCTCATTCTTTTCATCACTCTCCAATTCTTCTTGGTGGTTCTCTTCGTCACTTTCCAATTCTTCAACACTCTCATCATCACTTTCCAATTCTTCGTCACTCTCTTCATCACTTTCCCATGCTTGGTCACTCTCTTCATCACTGTCCAGTTTCTGAAAAAGTAGTCATAGAAACAAAATAATTGCATAAGCAACTTTTTTCATAATATCTGTGTCGCTTGTGATTTACACAAATTTATTGTGATATAGGTTCCATAATTGTACTAGCTTTTAAGTGTACTTTTGTAAACGTATAAAAATATGCACATTGTGAAAGATTTCTATCAATAGATATCAATAGATTATATACCATAGTAAGATGACAAAAAAAAGTAATCAGTGCAAATAAATAATGAATATTATAATATATAGTTGGCATGGAGCATACTATTTTCTTGATGTGAGCCAGCTTCATACTGTTCTCCGCTGATTTACACCACTGAACGAGTTCTGGGCAGTTCTTGATTTTCAAATATCGGAGGTTGGTAAGTTGCGTTATTCCCTCTGGCAAAGCCTTGGCGCCGGTGCAACTGATTATCTCAAGTTTTTCGAGAGAGGTTAGTGTTTCCAACCCATCCAGCAGCCCTGCAATGCTTTCACTGTCTTCCACGGTCAAAATCTTTAGGGTAGGGTGACCTCGAAGGATATCCAGCGAGCTGCATGTCAGATCCCTACAATCCAAAATCCTTAATATACTGAGCGCAGGGAGGTGGTAGAGAACCCTCCACTGATGGAGAGGAACCTTGCTGGACCTGACAAAAAGCTATTTTACTTGACAGTGCTCCTCCTCTCCCCAAGACGACAGTGCATTATCACTACCCTTTATGACCCAGTCAGAGAAACCAGCAGGCGGACGAGGTTTCAGCTTCAGCTTGGGGCAGTCCACTATATACATTTCCATTTTCTTAGGAAATACGAGCACACCTGAGCCATCTTCACTATGGGAGTATGTCGTGTTCCACTCTTCCAGGTTTTCCATTCTCTCTATGCCTAACCAATGCAGTTTTGGAAATGCTCTCGCACCGCCACACAGGTCCTCGTCAATCTTCCTAATGCTGGCCATTTGTTTAATAAACAGGCTCATAAGGTTCTGTAGTTGACCTAGTGGTGGTAGTGTGCGGCACCAGGGCAAATCATTCAGTTCAATAGTGCGAATTAGAGGTAGGTTGATAGCAATGCGGATCACCCAGGTGGGAAAACTTACGCTATTGTAACCTTGTAGAGTGAATACCTCTAAAGTGCTTGCTGGCACAAATTCTCTTAGCACATCTATGTCCTCCACTGATCTCTTCGCATCTTTGGTCCACTCAAGTTGCAGTTCCCGTGTGGTAGTTTTTTCGACAAGCTTTATCATCTGTGCCTCTTCTACAGACTTAACGTTTTCAAGCCCGCTTATCTCCAACTTAGGAGGATTTTCATCCTTGAGTTGAACAAGGTTGCTGCTAGGTTTACCATCACCAGCATGGACTAAAAAGTGTGGAAGAATCACTGAGCATTTGCTGAACCGAGGTAACTTAGATCTATCTAGCTTGTCGCAGTCGGTGACATCTAGAAACTTGAGGCTGTCAATTTCAGATATACTTGCAGGAAGCCTGCGTAGGTTGTAGCAAAATCTAAGGTCCAGTGTATGTAGCTTCGTGAGCTTCCAAACAGTGTCAGGTATGCAGAAAATATTAAAATTTGCAGACAAAACCAGATGTTGTAGATTGGAAAAGGTACAGATCGATCTCAGGATACTATTGATTCCGTCGACTGGAATGTGATGAAGTGAATTATCGACATTTAAATAGCGCAGTTTAGTGAGATTACCAATGACGTCCTGGAGCCCTCTGAGTCGGCAAAAAGCTCCAAGGGAGCATTGAGATAAATTCAAGTATTGGAGATTTGTAAGGCCTTTCAAAGCATCCGGTACACCTTTAACATGATAGCAATTGGATAAATTCAGATGCACCAGTTTTTCCTGATTCCTAAATGAGGCTGGCAATTGTTGTATTCTTTCACAGCCTGATAAATCAAGATGCATCTAACATTCCATTTCTCCAATGGACTCTGGTAGTGCTATGATAGCAGATCCCTGAAGATTGAGATAAATCAACTTCGAGAGCATTGTAATACTTTCTGGAACCATTCGATCCGGGATCCCAGGAGCATTAAGATATCTCAACTGCTTCCATTTACCGGTAGAATAATCTGGCAATGTCTGCACGGAAGACTCGCTTATATCAGCTACTCGCATGGAACTAGCAGTAAATGCAACATCGCTTAATTTGCTTCTGGAATTATCCACAAAACTCAGTGTTATTAGCCTTGCACTAGGAGTCAAGCACACCTCCAGCGCCTTGCTACAATCAGTGAGCAGCGCATATTGACAACTGCTTCCACTATTGTTGCCTCTGCTCTGATCCAGAATTTGATTGCCAAAAAGTGAAATTGCCAAGTCATGCACCAGATCGTGCATGGTAAACAATTTGGCTTGTTCAGGGTACTCAGAATGATTCTGCATCAAAAGTACATCATAGTTATTGTCAGAACTTCTTGATTCTACTTAAATTACATAGCAATACAATATGCACCAAAAGCACTTGTGTATACCATGACTAATCAGTTAAATTTTGCTAGCCAACCATTCATTGAACAAAAGGGGAAACAACCTTACTATTACTAACTGAAGACTCCTTTTGAAGTCTTCATAGTTATCCTAACAAGAAGAGCTAGAAAAATAGATAAATCATATAAATTCTCACAATAAACAGAAACACGCAGCCATCAAATTGATATACTTTAGGATATCCAGTTTTTATATGATGCACTAGGATCTATTTGGTTTTCTAAATGATCTCCCATCTCTGCCATTATGTAAAAATAGCTAAAGTAACCCCACCAAAACTTGCTTCTAAATTAGCATACTATTTTGTTTATGAAAAAGCAGATTAGTGAAACACAGAGAAATCTAAGAAATTAGTGAAAGCAAAACAAAACATCTGGCGATTAACATGCTCCTCACGTAGTATTTGGAAGGCAATAATTTTGCATGTTTAAAATATTGGCTGTAGACTACCACTTATTACGCGGTTGTTCCAATCTAATGTACTATATACGTTGTCATCATGCTTCATCAAAAGATGCAATTCATAAGTTAGTTTTCAAAATTGATTTAAGGAAAAGTAAGACAAATTTAAACATAGTATTGGTATATTGAAAAACGCACCACAGTTGAGACCGAATGTTGAAGACAGGAAAGAAAGGACAATCCAAGGAGCTGCGCAATATACTTTTCACCAAGCTCGATATTGGAGTGTAGCTTTGTTGGCTTGATGAAATCCAAAGAAATCCATTGGTAAATTAGATCATGTTTTAACATCTCGTGACCTTTTGGAAATGTTGAACAGTAGATAAGGCATTGCTTTAAGCCTGGAGACGATATATGGCTTTAACTTAACTTCAAAGATGGAAGAACAGGATTTGGCACAGAGAGCTCCTTTGAAAAAGATTCATTCCAGATATCACTGTCATTCACTTTCTTCCATAGATCAAAATTCGTGGACCGTAAAGTGAAGCCAAGAGATAGAGCTGCTAAAGGCATACCACCACACTTCTGGGCAATCTCCCGTCCTATACCCATCAACTGTTCTTTGTCGTCTCTATCTTCAAAACCACTTCTTTGTTTAATTATATCCCAGCACATTTCATCTGTCAATGGTAATATCTTGTATGGTTGAAGGTTAGTACACATTATCTCCGCAACACGTTCGCTGCGTGTTGTTACCAAAATAGTTATGTTGCTCTTATCATGATATAGTTTATCCTTCAACTCTTTCAGCATGAACTGATTGTCCTCCCATAGGTCATCTAAAACAATCAAAATATTCTTACCTGAAAGTAGCTCTGAGAGGCCTCTTTTATTAGACCGGCTTTCTTTTCTTTTTTTTCCAGATAGCTGTGAAATTATAGACTTAAGAATTGTATTCAGGTCAAATCTCTGGGACACAATGACCCATACTTTAAAATAATAATCAAACTTTGAATCATCATATATTAGTTTTTAAAGGTTGTCTTGCCAATTCCTCCCATACCATATATAGGAAGGATTGTTATATTCCTTGACATGCCCTCAACTAAAGAAGCCATAATTTTCACTTTCTCTTCTGTCCTCCCTACAAATTCCACTTTCTCTTCTGGTGCATGAACAAATTCCATTTTCTCTTCTGTCCTCCCTACAATGTGCTTTTCTGGTGCATGAACAAATTCCAGTAGTTCACTGCAACTAGGTTCTGTCATCAAATTAACATTCTTGTGTTGACCTGTGATATCCTCTGATTCCTTTCTCATATTTTTGGTATGCGAGATTGCTGCAGAAACTGTTACGTGACATCTTTTATGGCGAAGCTGCAAGATTTCAATTGGTTTGTGAATAAACTAGACATTTGATTAATGATTTTAGTTGATTAAGTCACAGAAACAATTTATGATTAACAATTTCTTTGTGATGTGTAATTCAAATAAAATATATAATTAGGAAAGAATGTTTATTTTGTGAAGTTTCAAGCACTTCATATCACTACTGTGTTGTCTATCTTATTAATTATTAAGGTTTTTTAATTTTCCCCTACAAAAAGTAATCTTGAACCTATGTTACACAACAAATTTGTCATTTAAGTGTAGTTTTTTCCCCCCAAATAAGTTAGTATCTAAAAGAAATCAATCAGGATGTTGTTCGATGTGCCGAATATCCAGTTTTTATATGAAAAATATGACAAGTATAGTTTTCTCACTACTACAGAAACCACTATATCAAACCCCCTATCACCGCCGGCCCGGAGGTGTGTGGGCAGGGTAGGGCAGCCGGCCGGCGGTGACGGAGGTCATCATGTAGCGAACATGGCCATCAAAGACTTTTGTTCGAGTATGATTTTGATGATTCATGGCAACATGGTCAATGGGACTAATCAAAATGTTTGAGCATGCCTTTGTAGCCATACTAAGTCCCATGGATGCAACAACCATAATCTAAGGCAAGAAACCATAGCAAAAATTCAGAGATAGTATATATTTTGAGGGTCTAAATGGTGGTAAGTTCAAAATCAATAAAAAGACAACATTGCATCAACCGACGGTACCTGTAGAGTCAGCGGTGCAAGCGTCGGAGTAATTGGTACACTACGGTGAAGGCTCAGTCAACATGGACCATCTGATCAACTGATGGCCTTGTTTCTACATGCGTCAGAGCAATTAGAGCGGTCAAGGTAGGCGAAGCAAGTACCACCGGATCAACCGCTGGCCGTCGGATCAACTCAACAGGGAGCGTCGGTGCAAGCATATTTCTAATTGGCACTTCCAGAGAGGTTTTGGCCAACCGGCCTTCAGCACCGGATCAACCGACGATGGCGGCGGTGCAAGCGTCGGACCAACTACGTTAGCAGATCCAACGACTAGTTCACGGGGAAGGGGGTACCGGATGAACCGATGCCCAGAAAAGCATAGCATCGGTTCATCCGATGGTATACTTTTCTGCGGCTTTTAGCCAACGGCTTGTTTGATGCCTCGGGCTATTTATACCCCTTTCCAACCATCCATTTGGGTTGGCTCGAGCGTGCAGGAGTGCGGAGGAGTGCAAGACACATTGAGTTTACATCCAAGTCATTAAAAGTGCTTATGTGTTCATCTAGAGGGTTTGCGCATGCTTTGTGAGAGTGTTTAGTGCAAGCATAGGCTTAGAGCTGATTGTATGCAAGGTGTGCCAATCTTTTTTTTTTTTTTTGAGGGAAACAGGAGGGGTAAGCCCCTACTGGTTATATATTAAGAAAGTAAATAAAAGCAAAACAAAGGTTCAAAAAACATCAAAAACAAAGATTACAAAAATTACAAATGGGCCGCTTGCCATTGTTCAATAAAAGGGAAGTAAACTTTCTTGCTCTATACAATAATAGAGCGAAGACCTGACTGAAGAGGACTTTTGTTCTTGCCAACTGGGGTGCCACATTATTAAAAACCACATCATTGCGCGCAAGCCAAATTGCCCAGCACATAAGAATGATGATCTCCATGAAGAAGGGGACTCGAAGCTGTTCTCTGAGGGTTGCCAAGATCTGAAAAACACTGAGAGAAGCATCAACCTCCAAATGCAGAAGGCCCCAGCAAGCTTGCGCAAATCCACATCCAAAGAACAAGTGATGTAGTGTTTCTTCCATGTCAGTATGACAAAACACACAATTATAAGATGGAAGTTCCATATTTCGACGACGAAGCAGCCCTCGCGTGCTTAATCTGTCCTGCAACAGAAGCCAGAAGAAAACCTTATGTTTAGGCTGACAAGATGTCTTCCACAGCCATTTGAATGAGTGATCAGTGTCCCGGCGCCCCCTCAATGCTCTGTAAGCTTTAGATGAGGAAAACATGGGTGAATTCCAAATGTAGGTCCACTGATCAAAAGCAGTGGTGAGGGGCAACTCATGTACAGACTGTTGGAGCTGTAAGAACGGTTGAAAAGCAATCTCAGAGAGGGGAACATGGAACAGCTGATGGAGATGCTGAGATGATTTCGCCTGATGTACTGAAATTCCTTTATGTTGAGCAAACGAATATAATTCTGGAAATGCTTGCTTGGGTACTCTACCAGCCCATAAGTCATCCCAAAACAGACATGTTTTGCCATCCTGTAGCTGAACCATGGCTATCCCCTTGTAAGTATCCAAAAGTTTCAGCATATCACGCCACCAAAATGATCCCTTTTTGGTGTGATTAGGCAACTTGCCATTAGGATAGTATTTCTCCCAAATAAGTTTCACCCAAGGGATGTCAGCATGGTTGAAGAATTTATGCAAATTCTTAAGAAGTAGAGCTTCATTTTGTGTTTTCAAGTCCAAAACTCCAAGACCACCCTCAGTTTTAGGCAAGGTAACTAGAGGCCAAGCTGCCTTGGAAGGATGTGAAGCATGGGGATCAGCCCCTCTCCAAAGGCAGTGTTTCCTGAACTTATCCACCTGATGAATAACTGTTTTATGTAGGGAAAAAGTACACATGAAGAAGGTGGGGAAAGCTGTGAATACTGAATTTGTGAGTTCAAGTCTGCCTGCTTGAGACAAGAAGGAAGAAGTGCAGCCCAACCTTCTTTCACATCTGGAAACCAATGGCCAAAAATCTTCTACCCTCGGTTTGGACAGACTAAGAGGCAAACCCAGATATGTAAAAGGAAGGGAACCTTCCAGGCAACCAAAAACTTGAGCCAACTGATGTAGCCGATCATCAGGTACATTGATTGGAACCATCATAGATTTATCATAATTCATCTTAAGGCCAGTGGACACAGCAAAATTCTGCAGCAAACCTTTGAGAACAAGCAGTTGATCTGCACAGCCTTCCATGATTATTAAAGTATCATCAGCATATTGCAGGATTGGGAAATCAGCAGTGGAATTTAGAGGGATGGGCAGGTGGAGCAAACCCTGGTTCTTGGCATCATTAACCATTGACTGTAGAAGATCAGCAGCTAAAACAAAAAGCAGGGGGGACAGAGGGTCTCCTTGCCTAACTCCTCTCCTGCAGTGAAAAGTCTTCCCAGGTACACCATTAAGGAGAATGGCTGAGGTCCCAGATTGAAATATAGAATCCATCCATTGCAACCACTGTGTACCAAAACCCTTGTGTTTCATGATCTGCAACATGGCTTGGTGCTCTATTTTATCAAAAGCCTTCTCGAAATCCAACTTCAAGATAACAATTTGCTTTTTTGAATGATGACAGAGATGCAAGTATTCAAAGCACCATGCCAAACAATCCTGAATGGATCTGGTTTTGAGGAATCCATATTGATTCTCATGCACTAATGTCTTGATGACAGTCTGCAATCTATTTGCCAACAGTTTGGTGATGATCTTTATAGAAGTATTAAGCAGCGAGATGGGTCTAAAATCTGAGATCAAAGAGGCTCCATCCTTTTCGGCAGAAGGGTAATATATGACCCATTAATACTTTGTAAAAGGACATTTCCCAACTGAAAATTGGAGCAGAGATCATAGAACTCTTTAGCCACTATGGGCCAGCATTTCTTCAAAAAGTCTGTGTTAAATCCATCAGGTCCGGGGGACTTGTCTGCAGGGAGGTGTCTGATGACTGAATCAATTTCTTCTTTAGAGAAAGGTGTTTCCAAAGACAGTAGTTGGTCTGATGATGAAAGAATAGATTCCAAATCCACTACCATATTCTGATATTCAGATATTCCCAGTCTTTCTTTGTATGCTTCCCAAAGCATTGTAGCCTTTTCTTGATGGGAGAAAACACTTTCTCCAGATGGGGTGGACAAAGAGGTAATCAGATTTCTCCTGAACTTAATAGTAGCATTAGCATGAAAAAACTTGGAACCCAGGTCACCTGACTTGACCCACTTAATTGTACCCCTTTGTTTCCAATAGATTCTCTGCTGCTTTAACAGGGAGATTAATTTACTTTCCAGAGCAGATTTGAAATTCCATTCCTCTACTGATAAATCTCTGAATTCCTCCAAGACTTCCAGGAAAGCCAAAATCTGCTTAACATTGGCAATATTTGTCTTTAGGTTTGAGATTTGTGCTTGCCACATCTTAAGCACTCTTCTTAAGTTTTTAAACTTGGCAGTAAGAGTCTTGGCTGCATCAGTGTGATTTACAGGCAAAGACCAACCATGCTGAACTATTGATAAAAAATGCTCATGCTCCATCCAAAAGTTCTCAAATCGAAAAACATGACCTTTAGGGATGTTGGTGCTGATGGTCACCACACAAGGAGAGTGGTCAGAGGTCTCCATGACCAGAGTGCTCACTGAAGTATTTGGATAAGTCAGGGTCCAAGAGCTGGAAGTAAAAAACCAATC
>CM014276.1:3323159-3350520 GCA_004135705.1 Alloteropsis semialata | reverse complement strand
ATTGGCGGCGGCGGCTCTGTTCTGTGTGTTGGAGGGGAGGGCATACAAGTACATCACCAAAATCTCTCATAACAATGTTAGTGCAGAGTTTTATGCCAAACGGGTATACTTGCTCCAGAAACTCTACAGTGGAGCTGCTCTACGCTGGTGTTGGTGGAGCAGAGCTGTAAAACTTAGAGCGGAGTTGTCCCAAACAGGCCCTTAATCTCTCAACCTTGTTTCCATAATCGGTAAAGAGATAAGGATGAGCTAACTCATGTTTTCGGAATTATATGAAGCCAGTAAACAAACAAAAAATCCATGGTATTTGAACCCGAGTACCTGGGAAAAAGCTAGATATTTGATGGAAGAATAGAAGATCCCTTTGACCAGCCTGTTCTAATAGGGAAGTCCTATATCTTAAAATTAGATCATCAAGTTGATGAGAAAATTAATGGACGTTCTACTGGGCCCTACTCACTTGTTACCCAACAACTCGTTAGAGGAAGAGCCAAGCAAGGGGGACAACAAGTAGGAGAAATGGAAGTTTGGGCTTTCCTCCATAACGTTAAAAATTCGTCCGAGAGTAGCTCCACCGACTAGAACACCGAGAGGAGCTCCCGTGTCAATCACTTCCATTCCTCTCATCAACCCATCTATAGCACTCATAGCTACAGTCTATATTTGTAACCCTATGATTATTGAGTTGATCAATGTGTGGTTTATTCTTCTTTCATGGTATCAGACTGGTTGCAGCCTGCGACCTTACCTTCCGTAACCCTAACTGCCGGCCTCTCGTCGTGGCTGCCTCCCGAGCACGTCAGCCCCTTGCTGCTGCTCGCTCCTTCCTGTCCTTCCAGCCGGCTGCCCTAGCCCAGCACCATCTCTGACGATGAGCGGAAAGAACTCAAGCATCTTCATGCCACCGAGAAGGCAAATGATCGAATGTGCCAAGGCTGATGAAGCCACTCGTGCTAAGGCTGGAGAGGCCGAACGCGCCGCCATGTTTGTTGCCATGGAACTTTCCGCACGTGCGTCGCGAGGCCACGGTGATTGCTGAACTCCACTCTCAGGTTGTCATCCTCCCCAAGATCCGCACCCTCATTACTGTCGTCCTTGACATCGACATGTCTAACTACACGAAGTGGCACAACCTCTTGCTTCTCGCTGTGGGCAAGTATGCCATAGCGAATCATGTCCTCTCCGACAATGCTTTTCCATTGGTCCCATCTTGGGCTTGCTTGGAATGTATGTTCCTTGGGTGGCTTGACAACACCATCTCGTCCCATCTCATGATGATGTCTTCACCAACAACCCACACCCTCCTCCTGGATGCGCAATTTCGTACCCTTGTGCAAGGAGACCTTTCAATCACGAACTACTGCTGCAAGATGAAGGGGCTAGCTGATGCTCTGTCCAATCTAGGCAAACCATCATCGAGGCTTAAATGAGTGGTTCAGTCACATGTGTGCTCACCTCAAGCGGTCCAAGCCGTTTCCCTTGTTCATCAAGGAGCGCTCCAACCTGCTACGTGGGGAGATCACCATGCAGCCTCAGCCGGGATTGACATCAAATGCCCTCGTTGCATCATCAGGGGGGCATCTCCAAAGGCGACAACAACAAGAACTGAAATGGCAAATCCCGCGACGGTGGCGGTAATGGTGGCACTGGCGCAGCACCAGCGATAACTTCTTCTACGACCATGCCAACCGCTCTAGTGGCGAGCTTCCCCTCCTGGAACCCATGATCGGGTACAGTCCAGATGTGGCCAAATCCTCGGCCGGCCTTGTCGCCCTCCATCCTTGGGCTGCACCCAAGGATGCCTTCTCCTTCGTCTCATGTGGCACTACCGCAAGCTTATCTACAATCCCCTACCCTCGCTACACCGTGCCCCAGCAGGACACCATAGGCCAGGCCTCAACGTCGCCATGGATTCCTTTCCTTTCTCTAGACTTGGCTGCTGGGATCAGGCTTGCCTCGCCAACGCCTTCAGTACCATGTCCCTGAGCCCTCTGGCCTTAGGCGATGGTACATGGACTATGTTGTACCACATGGCATCCAACACCGGTTACCTTTCTGTTCTCCACCTGCTTTCATCATCTTCTCCTTCGAACATCATTGTCAGCAATATTTGGGTCACTTCTGCCTATTGCCTCTACTATATCTACCTCCCTTTCCTCCTTCGATCGTCCTTTATAAAAAACTTGATTTCAGTTTGTCACTTTACCATTAATAGTAATTGTTCTATTGAGTTTGATCCATTTGGTCCTTCTATGGAGGATCTTCACACCGGGGGCGTGATTGCCGGGTGCAATAGTACTGGCGATCTCTACCATTTGCTGCCTCCATCCAGACCGCCCAGTTCGACTCTCCTGATCGCTGCCTCCACCTCCCTCTGGCATCATTGCCTTGGTTATCTTGGCGTTGAGTCCCTCTCCAAATTAGAGCCTAGCTTAGCAGTTCGTTGTAATAGAAGTACAACTGAGCCCTTGGGTCATGCATGTCAACTCTGTCAACACATTTGTTTACCTTTTGCTTCATCTAGCTATCGTGCCATCAAGAATTTCGATTTAATACATTGTGATCTTTGGACCTCTCCTGTCATCGGTTTTAATTCTTGATGATTGCTCTCACTTATCTTGGACATTCCTTTTATGTCTTAAGTCGCATATGTTTGTTACTCTCTCGCATTTCTTTGAATACATACGCACTCAATTCTCCACCACCGCACGCTACTTTCTCCTCACCCATGGTGTTGCACTCCGCATGTCATGTCCACATACATCTCCTCAAAATGGTAAAGCCAAACATGTTACTCACTCCACCAATAACATCTTGCACTCCATCATATTTCCAGCCAATTTCCCACCATCATATTGGGATACTTATCTTTTTAATCACCATCCTACCAAGACACTAGATTTCTGACATGTCCCTGTTTATACTTCGTCGTGGCTCAGACACAACATATTTACTTCTCTATGTTGATGACATTATTCTGACTGCTTCATCTCAGCTCTTTAGCAAGAGTTTGCCATGAATGACCTTGCTTCACTTCATCATTTTTTGTGATTTCAATCACTCGACAGAATGATGGCTTGTTTTTCTCTCACAGCGTCAGTATGCCGTGGACATACTTGAGTATCCCAGGATGTCCTTGTAAGCCATGCAAGCACACCGGTCAACACTCACTAGCTTTCCAGTGCTGGTGACCCTATGGCGGATCCGACTCACTATCATAGTTTGGGTGGAGCCTTGAAGTGTTTGATGTTCACCCGTCCTGACATTGCCTGTCACACCCGATTTTGTAAACAAAACCGAATGACTATCATATGTGCACCAGGATCAAGTTTACACACATATGAGACTTCATCAGTGATATAAAAGACAGTGCAAAACGTAAATAATATTAAATACCATTATCACACTCACGGAAGCGAATAACTAACAGCGGAATCTTCAAAACTTCTCCACAGGCAGCTGACTGGTGGAACACGTACACCTAGAAAACTCCAAAATACTCCACTGAAACTTCTGTCTAAGCCTGAGCCGCAGATAAAGCAAGGTTGAGTACACTTATGGTTGGTACTCAGCAAATGTAGAGCAAAAGCATAATGACATGCAAAGCTAAATCAAGGATAGGCTGGCAATTAACAGCATTAAGCATTTTAATTGGTCAAATTTTAATTAGCAGCACAATTACTAAGTATAAGTATATACCAACCCAATTATAGAACTGAAATAAATAAATGCTCATAAAGTAACCACAATTTATTTCAACTTCAAGTTCAATTATCATGAGAGGGTCCAAGCCGCTCTTAACCGTGAGCACGGCTGATATATCAGTTTTACACTCTGCAGAGGTTGTACACTTTCCCCACAAACAATGTTTCTCATATAGCCTGAGGTAGCTAGCCTCTTCAACACTTCCTTAGGTGAGGGACCAGAGAATCATTACATGACCTTTACAAAGAATTATTAACATGAAACAACCCGCTAAGGTTTCAAGCCACAGCAGAGCATAACCTTTTCTAATCGCCGAGTTACTTACCAAAGCATACTCCCAAGAGATCCGGCTATACCCCATCTATGCTTCCCCTCTTGCCCTTTCGGTAAGGTTATTACAAGTTAACTCTTCTAATTAATTAGTCACGACCAGAGCCCATTAGCTATGTGGTTGCACTGTTTTCTTGGGTGGTCACTCCATGTTCCGATTAAATAATGATCTTGTTTACCGTCCAATGAGCATATCACAAATTCATAAGTTCAGCATTAATGTTCTCCATAACCCATGGTAAAGCAACTAAGCAATGCTACCCAACAATAAATTAAATAACCCGGTTATGCAAGGAAAAAGGTAATCAAAACTAGTCAAGTCCTTAACATGGGTCCCGTCAATTTAAAGGCATGCAAGCATAGCATAACTATAAAGTGAGCATGTCATATGGTTATTAGGACTGAAAAATATGATCAAGAATACACTTGCCTTAAATCCAGCTAACAAATGCTATGGCTCAGGGACTTCTCAAACGAATCCTCGAACAAACCTTGAGAACCACGAACGTTGCTCCTATACGCAATCACGGGGTCACACATGCAAGGAAACAATACAACAAATAAGAAACAATACACCAAACATGGGCAACAGTACAAAGGAATGGTATAAAGGTATAGATCAAGTCCTTACGGTCACGTGAGCTGAAGAATCACTCGAATCGGAGTTGAAACGATCGAGATAGGGCCAAAACGGTGTTCCAAGGACTTAACTGCGAAGAACAGGAATTTCAGGGGTTAGATTGTAGAAATCCGAGGGCATATACATAATTATGTATATAAACTTGGGGTTTAACTCGTAAAAGGACCAGGCTGGACGGCGGGTTCTAATTCTTGCAAGTCTAGGGGGTTAAACAGAAGAACTAAGGGCACCATTGTAAATACTTTACAAACTGCATGGACCGCGGATTGATTACCTCTTTCTTGGGGATTTCTTTAGCAAAAGTGTCTCGGCTGACCGGTATCTTATGAATTTGACTCGATCTGGAGCGTTGATCTGCCGATGGACGGTTCCAGGCGCTCGGGCGGCTTCCGGTAACCAGCGGCGAGAGGAGACGGCAGCGACGGGCGGCGCCGCGATGGAGAGCTCGCCGGCGTTCCTCGGTTCGGGAGCTACGGTGCACGGGATCCAATGAGGTTTGCACCAGGAAGTAGATAAGCTTACGGCGAACTCGTCCATGATGAAAAGGACGACGTTCGGAGGACGGTGACGACGAGAGACGAAAAGGGGCGGCTCGGGCCTGCTTGCTGAACTCCGGTGAGCGATTGCAAAGCAAAGAGGAGAAACCGACGAGTCCAAACAGCACGAAAAGCTTCGCAACCACCTTGCGCTACTCCGAGTCGTGCTCTCGTTGATCGAATGGCGGTGGAAAGAGGGCTCAGCGGCGGCGACCAAAGCTCTTGGGTTTGGGAGGCGGCGGCGCTCTGTGGAGCTTGCTAGGGTCTAGGGCTAGGGTTCCTGGGGTCACGGGGTCCGCAGAAGACTCTGCTACTTAAAGGCCAGGGTGCCTGCCTTGGCGTGCGGGCCCAGGGGAAACTCCAGGGGCAGCGCGAGTTCGGACTCGAGTTCGTCCGTGCCCGAGTCGGAGGTCGGGGACGGGTCTGACCCGCGGGACCCACCGGCCGGTGAGACAGAATGGAGAAGGCGACGGGCTGCACTGGGCCGCGGGGAAAAGCTGGATTGGGCCGGGAGCGGGAAATGGGCCGGACCTGCAGCACACGACGGGAGAGATGGAGGAGGATAACCGGACAAAACAAAGGTTCAAGGAGGAGATATGGACTTAAACTAAAAACAGCTAAACTCACTCACGAAAATGCTATTCAAACTCGAATTTAAAAGAGTTTAAACTCAAATTTGAAAAGCAACCAAACAAACACAAATGCAATTACATAAAAGCAACAATACACTTATTGAATCTATTAATTAATTATTAAATTGAATAAAAACCTAAATAATTCCAATTAAATCACAGAAATTTATTTATGCCTCAAATAAAACCTAGAAAATTACAGAAGTGTTTCTACAATTTCTTGTGATGAAAATTAGGGTGTTACAAACCTACCCCCTTAAAAGAATCTCGTCCTCGAGATTAGGATGAACGTGCGAAGAGATCGGAAAATTCCCCCATTAACTCATCCTCCCTTTCCCAAGTTGCTTCATCCTCTCCATGACGACTCCATTGCTCCTTGCACATTTTAATCACCTTGCTTCTGGTAGCTCTTTCAGCTGTCTCCAATATTTTTACTGGATGCTCCACATAAGTCAGATCATCCTGCACATTTAATTCTTCCATAGGTAGCTGTTCTTCAGGCACTCTGAGGCACTTCTTATGCTGTGATATATGGAAGACATCATGTACATCTGACAAGCTGGCTGGCAACTCCAACTGATATGCTACTTCACCTTTTCTTTCCAGAATCTTGAATGGACCAATGAATCTAGGTGACAATTTTCCCTTCACTTTGAATCTGCGCAAACCTCTGATAGGAGAAACCTTCAAATACACCTAATCACCAACTGCAAAAGTTAACTCCCTTCTTCTAACATCAGCATAACTCTTCTGTCTAGACTGGGCTGTCCTTAGGTTCTCTCTAATAATTTGAACCTGTCTTTCTGCCTCTTGCAGTATCTCTGGACCAAACACCTGACTTTCACCTGTTTCACTCCAATACAATGGAGTTCTGCACTTCCTTCCATACAAAGCCTCAAAAGGTGACATCTTAAGACTTGCCTGATAGCTTCCATCTGTCTGAGGGTGATAGGCAGAACTGAAATTCAGCTTAGTATCCATAGAGTCATGCAACTTCTGCCAGAATCATGATGTAAACTGAGTACCTCTGTCTGACACTATCTTCTTGGGCACACCATGCTGACAGACAATACGAGACATGTACAACTCCGCTAGCTTAGCACTGGTATATGTGGTCTTGACTGGAATAAAATGAGCAACCTTAGTCAAACGATCCACAATAACCCATATAGAATCATAACCATCTCGAGTACGGGGCAATCCAACAATAAAGTCCATGCTGATTTCTTCCCACTTCCATTCAGGTACCTTCAATGGTTGCAGTAATCCTGCTGGCCTCTGATGTTCAGCCTTAACTCTCTGGCACACATCACACAAAGCAACATGAGTACCAACATCTCTTTTCAACCCATACCACCAGTACCTTTCTTTCAAGTCCTGATACATCTTAGTACTACCAGGATGAATAGAGTAAGCAGAATCATGAGCTTCTTTTAATATCTTATCTCTGAGATGTGCCACATCTGGCACACAAATCCTTTTCTTGAACCATATAGTACCATGCTCATCTTCAGTAAAATCAGGGGCTCTTCCAATTGCCATAAGCTCCTTGATTTCCTTGATCTTCTCATCATTAAGCTGACCTTGGCGAATCTCCTGCTTAAGAGTGGACTCAACCTCCATAGTCACTCCTTCTGTATGAGCAACAAATCTAAGGTTCAATCGCGCAAACTCTTCGCACAGCTTCTCTGGCATCTGATGAGACAAGAGGGTATTAGCATGTCCTTTCCTGCTCAAAGCATCTGCAACCACATTGGCTTTACCAGGATGGTAGTGTATCTCCAGATCATAATCCTTAATCAATTCTAGCCAACGGCGTTGCCTCAAATTCAGATCCTTCTGTGTGAATATATACTTCAGACTCTTGTGGTCAGTGTAGATCTAGCACTTGTTCCCAAGCATATAGTGCCTCCAAATCTTCAATGCATGAACCACTGCTGCTAACTCCAAATCATGAGTAGGATAATTTAACTCATGTTTCCTCAATTGCCTGGATGCATAAGCTATAACATGTCCTTCTTGCATAAGAACACATCCAAGGCCCTGACGAGAAGCATCGCAGTAGATATCAAAACTCTTATGAATATCAGGCATCACTAACACTGGAGCAGTAGTTAGCCTTTTCTTCAATTCTTCGAAACTAGCTTGACATGCGTCTGACCACCTAAATTCTTTTCCTTTCTCTAATAATGAAGTGAGGGGCTTCACTATTTTAGAGAATCCTTCTATGAATCTCCTGTAATAACCTGCCAATCCCAGAAAACTCCTGATCTCAGGCACGTTCTTCGGTGGCTCCCACTTTAGAACATCTCTAACTTTGCCTGGATCAACTTTTATTCCACCATCTGTGATAACATGACCCAGAAAAGATACTTCCTTCAGCCAAAACTCGCACTTACTGAACTTGGCATAGAGCTGATTTTCTCTGAGCTTCTGCAATACTAGCCTCAAATGTTCCTCATGTTCCTCTTCATTCTTGGAGTAGATCAAGATATCATCAATGAATACCACCACAAATTTATCCAAGTACTCCATGAACACCTTATTCATCAGATACATAAAGTAGGCAGGGGCATTAGTCAAACCAAAAGACATAACTGTATACTCATACAAACCATATCTGGTAGTGAAAGCTGTCTTCTGAATATCTGATGGCCTGATCTTTAACTGATGATAGCCTGAACGCAAATCAATCTTGGAGAATACCTTGGCTCCTTTCAACTGATCAAACAGATCCTCAATCCTGGGTAGAGGGTACTTATTCTTGATAGTAACTTCATTCAATGACCTGTAATCAACACACATCCTCTGTGTACCATCTTTCTTCTCAACAAAGATAACCGGTGCTCCCCAGGGTGATGAACTAGGGCGTATGAAACCCTTATCCAACAACTCTCTCAGTTGTTTCTTCAGTTCTTCCAGTTCATCAACTGACATTCTATAAGGCCTCTTAGAAATAGGAGCTGTACCAGGTAGAAGCTCAATGAGGAACTCGATATCTCTATCTGGTGGCAAACCTGGCAAATCATCTGGGAACACATCTGGAAACTCACATACTACTCTGATCTCAGCAACTGTAATACTCTTAACTTGATTTGCATTTGCCTGTATTGAATTCAGTTGCTTCTGGCTGATCTGAGTATGACTTTTATCTTCATTAATCACCTCATGTTGCACTACGGCTTTCCTTTGGTTGTTTCCACCAAACAAATGCGGGTATTTCTGTGGACACATGCCCTTGTCATGTCCTTTTTGCATGCAATGAAACAAGTCTTCATACTTGGAGCTTTTGATTTTCCAGACTTGACCTGCAAACCCTTTGGCTCTGGCTGAATGGATGCTTGATAATGATCAAGTTGTGGCCCATAGCTGATTTCTGGGACTTGAGCTTGGTTGGAGTGGCCATATTGGTGGACTGGATAACTCTGCACCTCAGTCTGTTGAGTAAGACGGAAACGAGTTCTGCGATCAGACTGTAACTGTCTCTGAGAGTCCATCTTCCTCTTCTTCTTCTCATTTATATCATTTCTCAAATTCTCTACCAAGAGTGCCTTATCCACTAGCTGATCGAAGGTAGAAAAGGTATGCACCATCAACATATATCGAATAGGCACGATCAATCCTTCTTGGAAGAGTTCTTGCTTCTTCTCATCATTAGCTACCTCTTTTGGTGCATATCGTGACAACTGAATGAACTTGTCACGGTACTCAATCACTGACATCCTTCCTTGTTTTAGATTGAGGAACTCTTTCTTCTTCTGCTTAATCACACTCACAGGGATATGATATGAGCGAAATTCATGCTTGAATTCCTTCCAGGTGATGTTATTTGAGTCTTCATGAGCATCACAATATGCATCCCACCAATCTGAAGCTGCACCTTCTAGTCTTCCGGCAGCATATAAGACCATCTCTCTGTCAGTGCACTGAGTAATCATTAGCTTCTTCTCCACTGTTTTAATCCAATCATCAGCATCGAGAGGATCTACAGAGTGAGAATATGTAGGTGGGTCGTGACTCATGAAATCCCTGTGTTTGTCTCTTGGGGGCGGTGGAGGACCTATATTCTGATTCAGCTGAATAATAGAGTTGGCCATATTGGTCATCAACTGAGTCTGGGCTGCCATTAACTGTTCCAATGCTGAATTAGACATCTGGTTCTGACTTGAGTTAGGCTCTGGATTGTTTTCACTGCTTCCAGCACCAGACCTAGTGTTCACCATTTGATTGTATAGAAAACAAAAATTTAGATAGATATAGAAAGATATGGTACTAGTGCAGGTGAAACTAAATGAATTAGTGCAAGAACCAAGATAGGAATTCCAACACTTAGCACTTGCATGGTCAAATCTCTTTATCCAACTCAACATGACCAACAAAAGAATAGCATCCATTAAGAACTTTTTCATGATAAGGACAGATTCTGGTTATCTCGGAAAATCAGATGTATCTTCTAAACAGAATATCCAAAAATTACGAAATTTTTCCAGAATGTAGATACTGAAATTATGAATCCAATGCAACTGGAATCAATTCATTTGGAGTTCAGGAACTAAAGTTATTAAGAAAACACTCTAGCTGTGTCAGGTGCTCTGAATAGATTCTGTATACTCCAATAAATCGTAGGTATCTCTTTCCCAGAAATCCAAAAATGGTAATATTTTACCAGAAAATAGCTTATCTAATTCTAGAACTAACCCAACTGGTTTCATGTCAATCGGAGTTTTCTAACTTGAGATATGAAATAAACAAGTCGACTATGTCAGATTACTGAAACAGATTCTCTTTATCCAACAAAAAGTCATTTATCCCTCTGTCCAATAATCCAAAAATAGTGAAACTTAGCCAGAAAATAACTTATGTAGTTATGGAACTAATCCAACTGGAT
The DNA here is from genome assembly GCA_004135705.1 of Alloteropsis semialata. Taxonomy (NCBI): domain Eukaryota; kingdom Viridiplantae; phylum Streptophyta; class Magnoliopsida; order Poales; family Poaceae; genus Alloteropsis; species Alloteropsis semialata. The sequence continues at coordinate 3,339,789 of CM014276.1, read as the reverse complement.
TTGCAACAATCGGGGTCTCGTAGCTTGAGATATGACTTAAACCGTTCTGCTGTGTCAGGGGTGACGAGAATAGATTTGGTGCACAAGAGATTCATGATTAGATATGTAAAGAGGAATTTGGAACTCACCTAGGTACTAAGACCAGGAACAAAGACAAAACCTAACTATCTAATGGTTTAGTTGATTTATTGAGATGTAATTGTGGTCATCACTCCACAGAAACATCGCACACATTACAAAGAAGCAATTCAACCACTTAGCACACAACAAGCACAAGGCAAACAATCCTACACAAGAACTAAACATCGACCTCAACGACGACTCTACTAACGGTGACATGATTTAGGGGGGATAATTTCCTAAATCCTTGTGTTGAGATAAAGCACGACTGATGGTGTTTCCAAAATATCCATGATTCTCTTGTTTCCAATAATTCATGCTTAGGGAGAAAAACTCGTTAACTGTGGCATCCAATATAACTCTTGCTGGTTCTTTTAACTTTTAGAGAGACGTTAACTAGGAGCTGGAGAAAGAACAGAACAAGTGTACAATTGGATGATGATTAAGAATCAAGGAGAAGGTAAGTCAAGGTTGACGGAAAACAACGAGTTTAGACCAAGATTGCAGCAGACAAGATAGAGCAAGTATAAGAAGACATTTAGGACCCTAAAAACGACCATTGCTACTCTAGGCTTACGTCCTACAGTCAACCTGGCTTTGATACCACTTCTGTCACACCCGATTTTGTAAACAAAACCGAATGACTATCATATGTGCGCCAGGATCAAGTTTACACACATATGAGACTTCATCAGTGATATAAAAGACAGTGCAAAACGTAAATAATATTAAATACCATTATCACACTCACGGAAGCGAATAACTAACAGCGGAATCTTCAAAACTTCTCCACAGGCAGCTGACTGGTGGAACACGTACACCTAGAAAACTCCAAAATACTCCACTGAAACTTCTGTCTAAGCCTGAGCCGCAGATAAAGCAAGGTTGAGTACACTTATGGTTGGTACTCAGCAAATGTAGAGCAAAAGCATAATGACATGCAAAGCTAAATCAAGGATAGGCTGGCAATTAACAGCATTAAGCATTTTAATTGGTCAAATTTTAATTAGCAACATAATTACTAAGTATAAGTATATACCAACCCAATTATAGAACTGAGATAAATAAATGCTCATAAAGTAACCACAATTTATTTCAACTTCAAGTTCAATTATCATGAGAGGGTCCAAGCCACTCTTAACCGTGAGCACGGCTGATATATCAGTTTTACACTCTGCAGAGGTTGTACACTTTCCCCACAAACAATGTTTCTCATATAGCCTGAGGTAGCTAGCCTCTTCAACACTTCCTTAGGTGAGGGGCCAGAGAATCATTACATGACCTTTACAAAGAATTATTAACATGAAACAACCCGCTAAGGTTTCAAGCCACAGCAGAGCATAACCTTTTCTAATCGCCGAGTTACTTACCAAAGCATACTCCCAAGAGATCCGGCTATACCCCGTCTATGCTTCCCCTCTTGCCCTTTCGGTAAGGTTATTACAAGTTAACTCTTCTAATTAATTAGTCACGACCAGAGCCCATTAGCTATGTGGTTGCACTGTTTTCTTGGGTGGTCACTCCATGTTCCGATTAAATAATGATCTTGTTTACCGTCCAATGAGCATATCACAAATTCATAAAGTTCAGCATTAATGTTCTCCATAACCCATGGTAAAGCAACTAAGCAATGCTACCCAACAATAAATTAAATAACCCGGTTATGCAAGGAAAAAGGTAATCAAAACTAGTCAAGTCCTTAACATGGGTCCCGTCAATTTAAAGGCATGCAAGCATAGCGTAACTATAAAGTGAGCATGTCATATGGTTATTAGGACTGAAAATATGATCAAGAATACACTTGCCTTAAATCCAGCTAACAAATGCTATGGCTCAGGGACTTCTCAAACGAATCCTCGAACAAACCTTGAGAACCACGAACGTTGCTCCTATACGCAATCACGGGGTCACACATGCAAGGAAACAATACAACAAATAAGAAACAATACACCAAACATGGGCAACAGTACAAAGGAATGGTATAAAGGTATAGATCAAGTCCTTACGGTCACGTGAGCTGAAGAATCACTCGAATCGGAGTTGAAACGATCGAGATAGGGCCAAAACGGTGTTCCAAGGACTTAACTGCGAAGAACAGGAATTTCAGGGGTTAGATTGTAGAAATCCGAGGGCATATACATAATTATGTATATAAACTTGGGGTTTAACTCGTAAAAGGACCAGGCTGGACGGCGGGTTCTAATTCTTGCAAGTCTAGGGGGTTAAACAGAAGAACTAAGGGCACCATTGTAAATACTTTACAAACTGCATGGACCGCGGATTGATTACCTCTTTCTTGGGGATTTCTTTAGCAAAAGTGTCTCGGCTGACCGGTATCTTATGAATTTGACTCGATCTGGAGCGTTGATCTGCCGATGGACGGTTCCAGGCGCTCGGGCGGCTTCCGGTAACCAGCGGCGAGAGGAGACGGCGGCGACGGGCGGCGCCGCGATGGAGAGCTCGCCGGCGTTCCTCGGTTCGGGAGCTACGGTGCACGGGATCCAATGAGGTTTGCACCAGGAAGTAGATAAGCTTACGGCGAACTCGTCCACAATGAAAAGGACGATGTTCGGAGGACGGTGACGACGAGAGACGAAAAGGGGCGGCTCGGGCCTGCTTGCTGAACTCCGGTGAGCGATTGCAAAGCAAAGAGGAGAAACCGACGAGTCCAAACAGCACGAAAAGCTTCGCAACCACCTTGCGCTACTCCGAGTCGTGCTCTCGTTGATCGAATGGCGGTGGAAAGAGGGCTCAGCGGCGGCGACCGAAGCTCTTGGGTTTGGGAGGCGGCGGCGCTCTGTGGAGCTTGCTAGGGTCTAGGGCTAGGGTTCCTGGGGTCACGGGGTCCGCAGAAGACTCTGCTACTTAAAGGCCAGGGTGCCTGCCTTGGCGTGCGGGCCCAGGGGAAACTCCAGGGGCAGCGCGAGTTCGGACTCGAGTTCGTCCGTGCCCGAGTCGGAGGTCGGGGACGGGTCTGACCCGCGGGACCCACCGGCCGGTGAGACAGAAAGGAGAAGGCGACGGGCTGCACTGGGCCGCGGGGAAAAGCTGGATTGGGCCGGGAGCGGGAAATGGGCCGGACCTGCAGCACACGACGGGAGAGATGGAGGAGGATAACCGGACAAAACAAAGGTTCAAGGAGGAGATATGGACTTAAACTAAAAACAGCTAAACTCACTCACGAAAATGCTATTCAAACTCGAATTTAAAAGAGTTTAAACTCAAATTTGAAAAGCAACCAAACAAACACAAATGCAATTACATAAAAGCAACAATACACTTATTGAATCTATTAATTAATTATTAAATTGAATAAAAACCTAAATAATTCCAATTAAATCACAGAAATTTATTTATGCCTCAAATAAAACCTAGAAAATTACAGAAGTGTTTCTACAATTTCTTGTGATGAAAATTAGGGTGTTACATTGCCTATGCGGTGCAACAGGTTTGTCTCTATATGCATGATCCTTGGGAACCTCATCTTGTTTTGGTAAAGTGTATTCTTCAATCTCTTTAAGACACTTTTGATCATGGGCTTCTTCTCCCTCGAACTATTCCAGACACCTTCGCTATTTACTCGAATACTGAGTGGGCGGGTTGTCCCGACACTCGTAAGTCCACTACAGGCTATGTTGTTTTCCCTAGTGACAACTTGGTCTCCTGGTCTTCTGAAAGGCAGAGTAAGGTGTCTTGTTCGAGTGCCGAAGCAGAATATCAGGTTGTTGCCAACGGTGTCACTGAGGCCACTTAGGTGCACCAGCTGTTGCTTGAGCTTCACTATCCTCTGCGCCATGCCACCTTGGTTTACTGCAACAACATCAACTTTGTCTTTTTTTTCTTTTGATCGGAGTTAGTTGGGGAAACCAACCCCCAACCTGTTGTTTTGTTTTTATTCTAGACCTATTTAACTCACTCCCACGGGGAGTCGAACTCTGCTGGATGCTGCTCAGTAGCTCTAACCACTGGCCTAGAGGCTCTTCTACATCAGCGCTGTCTATTTGTCCACTAACCCCATTCAGCACTAGCGTACCAAGCATGTGGAGATCAACCTGCACTTCGTGCATGAGCATGTCGCTATTGGTGATGTACGTGTTCTTCATGTACCACTACATCACAGTATGCTGATATCTTGACCAAGGGGGTTAGAGTACGTGTGCTGTGGGCTTCTCTCATTGTTGGGCTCCCTCTCCTAATATCACGGACTTTGTTTCCTTAACCAAAAAAAGATGAGCTATGCCTATATATGTAACCCTATGATTATTGAGTTGATCATTGCGTGATTTATTCCACTTTCAAAAATAACCTTACTTACCCCTATTTAGTATATATATTGGCACTAATTGATTGTTGCATGTGCGTGCTCCTAATAAATGGGGTCAAATGACTTGTTTCTTGGAATAAATTTTGAATCTTGTAATGACTTGATTTTTTGGGATGAAGGGAGAGTATGCTTGTTAGCCACCTTGCTGTATCGAAGCACTACGTGGTGCGTTATTAGCCAGACTGATAAAAGTCAAGCATGCACTTACCTTGTAAACAACTCCAAATGCTCCTTCACCAAGTCTCCGCTCCTCAGAAAAACCATCCGTAATTTCTTCTAAGAATTGAAATGATACTTCCTCTAGTTCCATAGCTGGAGGAGCATCCTGAAGCAGCGACGGCCTAATTTCAAATTGTTTGCCATAAGAATCCTCCTGCTCCTCCTCGGAGTCTTGTATATGTGGACCTTTGGCTGTGGGGATAGCTCGTGCAGCAGCCGTGGAAGATGTTGCCCCCATCTAGGTCCCATAGTGCAGATTTTTTTTAATACCTTTTTTTTTCCAGAATTACAAAATAATACCCGAATCTCACAAAATTTCAAAAATGGACCCCAATCGTCTACCCACTGGACGAAAATTAGATTTCGTCCAGTGGTTGGACGAAATCCCTAAATTTCGTCTACCCGGTAGACGAAAACTAGATTTCGTCTATCCGGTGGACGAAATCCCTGAATTTCGTCTAATGAGAGGACGAAATTAAAATGACCCATCCAATGGATGAAATTGCATGGCGAAATCTAGTTTTCGTCCGGTCTGCATGACGAAATCCTAATTTCGTCTACTCATAAGACGAAATCTTGATTTCGTCTACCCAGCAGATGAAATCTAGATTTCGTCTACCCAGCAGACGAAATCTATATTTCGTCTGATGAGTAGACAAAATCATGTTGTAATTTTTTTTTAAAGTATACAATGTCAATTTATGTTTAAGGATGTGTTTATACACCATAATTTCCATAGAACATAAAAGCTTTGTGTAGTAGTTGTGAAAACAAACGATTGGTTAAGCAATGAACATGAAATGATGACTTTAAAATGGAGATTATCGAGGAACCGGCTTTGATTAGCAGTACAACACGAAACAAAGTACATGAAGCAGAGACTACACGAGACATGACGATACATAGCTTTGCAATGGCATGTGCGGCACACGGTGGTTACCTAGACATGTGCCGTTGCTAATCTTAACATGCCTTAGGGAATTTAGATAGCCGGTTTGAACACTCTTGTTCACTCGAGTGGTTGCGATACATATTCACCCAAGGAGAATAGTGAACCAGCCGAGTTCTGCGACCCTGCTGGAGGATAAGAAGGTGGTGGTGGTGGCGGTGGGGGTTGGGAGTTGTCTTCATGGCATGTGCAGCAGCAGATAGGATCATCACAAATCCGTGGTTGGGAGCGAGAAACACCCTCTTCATCATCATCTTGAGTGGTGTTGTATTCTGGAGCTGGAGTGTTGCTGATCTCGTGCTTCAAGTTATCGATGACGTTGTGGAGGTAGTTGATGTACTCTTGATAAGGGAAAAGAGCTGGGGGATCCACCCATTTGGTGAATTGGCAGTTGTCTGGTGCGAAATAGTCCTGGAAGAAGAAAAAAACGTTAATGGTAAAGAAACTTCATCGAAGAACCTTACGGTAATGAAGGTTTTTTTACCCATCCCCTTGGTCAGCGCCAGAATCGACGTCCGCCATCGATTTCTCCATGATTCACCTGCACAATGCAGTTGTCACCATGCACGCACTTGGGCCAATGCATCGGCTTCCTGCGGTCGTAAGTTCTAAGGGGATTGTTGGGTCCGAAATCTCTCTTTTCCTGCAGTGGGAAATGCTCTAGAAACTCCGGTGAAGCTTCAAGGTACATGTCTGGACCTAAGGCATCCTGTGCATCTATGCTAGACATTGCTGCTTGTTTGATGAACCAAGATGTGGAGGAGGAGGATAGACCGTTATATATATAGGCCTTGGCCCTGAGTGTTGGCCCAATGGATCCATGGCTACCCCTTGCATGTGTTTTCTCCCAGTCATAGACAGGTGGGCCAATCGATCCGTGGCTCCCCAGAATGTGTTTTCTCTCGGTCACAGACGGGTGGGGCATTGGATTCTTGGCTCCCCCATGGTGTGTTTTCTCCCTATCAATGACAGGTGGGCCAATGGATCCATGCATCCCCCAGAATGTGTTTTCTCCCAGTCACAGACAGGTGGGGCATTGGATCCTTGGCTCCCCCGTGGTGTGTTTTCTCCCTATCAATGACAGGTGGGCCAATGGATCCATCCCCCCCCCAGAATGTGTTTTCTCCGTGTCACTGAGATGTGGGCCAATGGATCCATGCCTCTCCCAGACAGTGTTTACCCAAGTCATTGACTGGTGGGAAAATAGTATGAAGCATGACTAGTAACTTATTTCATGACAATGATTATTGAACAAATGACATTGCAGCTGACTTAATCATAGAAACAATGGCATGTGGGGGGCCGAAAATCTATCATAGCCCTGTCTACGGATAACATGCCTTAGGTAATTTAAGACTATAAAGAAGAACCAACAATCTACTGGGTGTAGTGAATAAATTTCGCTTTCCCTTTCCCCTTCCTTGGATCACTTGAGGAAGATTGTCCATGTTCCTTGAACTTGGCCCTTTCTTCCTCCTCTTGCTTACGTAGTTGTGCTTGACGAGCTTTGTATTCTTCCTCCTGTATCTGCAGTGCCACCTCTTGCTCCGATAACTTCTCTCTACAGCGCTTTAGTTGAGCTTCTTTGCCCTTGACACAGATTTCTTGTTGGCGGACGCGCCTTTCTTGTTCAACCTGTGCAAGACGTGCTGCTCGAGCTTCCTCAAGCCTAACACGGTATTGAATTTTGGTCTCCACTTGCTGATGGAATATGTCTAGTGGCTGCAATGGCCTCATGTCCACCCATTCCAAAAATGTGCAGGCCTGAACATGGAAGAATGTTTAATTGCATTAACAAGCATGCATAAAAGAAGTTTGAAAATGTTAAAAGAAATGAACGACCTTGAAATCATCATCTAGATCTGGGCATTTGAAGAACCTGCATCCCCTCTTCCCCTTAGGTAGTGGATCAGTCCAAACTTGCAACCACGTACGGAAGCCACAATGGCATTTGGGGCGCTCATTCCATGGTGGGATCTCATGGAATGAATTCCTCCATGACGACATAGGCCTAGGCTTACGTGCCGATGAGGGTGCCCTAGGCCTGTCGTAGTCCGCTGGTGAGAAGCGGTTGGCTGGCCTAACCTCTCGTCGCTGTGGAAGTGGACCGGCGTGTATCACCTCCTCCTGCATAATCTCCTGTGTGTCCTGTGTAGGCTGAGGGTATGAGAAGTATTGTGACAAGTCCATGTCCACAGGTGTGCCGCCAGCATCTGAGACCGTGTTCGACGAACCAGAAGCGCCATGCCTTTCCTGATACACTAGTGGAACTGCCAATTCAACAACAAACATACATCAAGGGTTACCATAATGAAAGAAATAATTAATATTTTGAGAAGAATAAGAATGGAAGACAAACCTTGTAGTGGATGAAAAATGGGCTGCGGAAAAGGTGGTGGCACTCCGGAACAGAAAGGGGCATGCGGAGTAGACATCAACCCCTGAGGAATAGCACTAGTGGTTGCCACGGGTGTGCGTGGGATCTGGCCCTGCTGCCAACTGGAACCTCCTGGCTGATCAGGGTGAGGAGCGATGTACACCGTCGTAGTAGGACGAGGCGGCCTATCGCTCGTATGTGGGTCACGACGGTGCGTCACGACGTCATCTGTATGTCGACATGTGACAACCTCCACTATACGCTTCGCCTTCACGCCTAGTCGGGAGAATATCTCTATGATAACACCAATTTCTTCCTCGTCATCCAGTAGTCTCTGTCCGCGTAACAAGACTCAGAAATACCAAGACCTCCCGACCGGTGGTGAACAGCCATCTGAGTGTACGGCTGCCACGTAACAAACTCGGGTCTCAGGTGGTCAAACTGCTCAGTGAACGCCTTGTACGTGGACCGAACCTACACACCAGCCCATTGTGGCTGCAAGTACAAAGTTGTTATGACCTTGCAACTGAATAAATTAATATGTACGTACAAAACAAGTGCATGGAAACAAATGTATTGTGAGAATGCTTACCCGACGTCTTGTCCAATGGGAGCCCATGGTGGGCCTATCAATCATGCCCACGCCGTACAAGTCTGCAGTGTACTGCTCGTACTGGATGTATGGACGTCCAATTTGAAAGCGCTCGTACGACCATAGGTTAAGCAAGAGAGGCATACCGGTTAAGGTTGAGTTCGGTTTCTTCCTGACGCATGCCTGACACAAACCTCGGTATGTCCAACAAAGTACCGCTGAACCCCAAGACAGTCTCGGAATCTCCTCCAACGGATTCTCAGCAATAGCACGAGCAATGGAGATCCACCGAGCATCAACGGTGTCCCCGTGTGAGCTAGTAAACATCACCCAACCAAACAACCACAATAAGTACGCCTCAAAGTGACGAGTGATCTGGTAAGGTGTGGAGTCGGCCGCCATCCTGTCCAACTGCATAAAAAAATTGCCATTAGACAATATATAAACAAATAAGTTGACTCACAACTTATGCAATTTCTGATTTACACTTACTCGGAACATCTTGAGCCACTGCAACTGCGGGCCGTGCTTCTTATTAGCTGCAATACCGAGGCCCACGGGCTGAGGTAGGACACCCTGAAATCTCAGCTCCAAGTCCTCGCGCCAGCCCACGGGAGAGAGAGAGGGCCCAATAGGAGTCCCGTGTATAGGTAGGCCGGTAAGCATGGACACATCCTCTAGTGTCACAGTCATCTCACCAAACGGCATGTGAAACGTGTGTGTCTCGGGCCTCCATCGGTCCGCCAAGGCTGACAGGAGGGACTGGTCATACGGAAAACATCTAGACTGCTCAAGCTGGTCGTCGTCTCCCTCCTCTGCATCAGCTGCATCCTCGCCTGTAGCCTCCACCATGCGCGCAACGGGAAGTAGTCCAGCACGCTCCAACCTTTAAAAATCATATATAAGTGAAGCATACATTATTATAAAACATATACATAATAAATGTAATGAATGAAAAATATGAACCTGGGGATCCATTGCGGGTGGAGTGGCCAAGTTTTTTTCGGCGCACGAGCACGTAGGACGGGCACGGCGTCGTTCCCCTCCGTCACGTGCGCGTAAGCACGGTGTCGCTGGTCGATCGAATCACTGAGAAGCTCCATCCTGAAATAGAAATTAACTTTGGTCATACATCTTGCTTTGGTCAACTTTTACAGCACAAAAAAACCGCACAAATGTAAGTGTACATACGATCCAATATTAATAATACAAACACCAAATTAATGTTTACATATGGTTCTAAACAACTACAAGCCCAAATTAAAAGTCCAAATATGGTCCTATATTAATACACAATATAATATTACAAGCCCCAAATAAATAGTCTACATATGGTCCAATATTAGTACAAGCCCCAAATAAATAATTCTACATATGGTCCAATATTAGTACAAGCCCCAAATAAATAATTCTACATATGGTCCAATATTAGTACAAGCATCAAATACAAGCCTACTGTGACACTCCTAGTGTCACTGTGGTAATCAAGAACTCTAAAAAAAATTTAACTAACTTAATAATGGCATGCATCATTTCATAGTCATAGAGTTTTGTTTGTGCATATGGGTGTATGTGTGACCCAATTTAACAATCATGAGGACATAAGGCTTAATTCCACAAAAATTCGAATCAAAACTCAACTTAAAAAGTGCCATAGCCGCTAGGATGGTAAGTTGCGGTGCTCAAGGGAATGGTCACCGCAACAACACGAGCCCTAGCAAAGTTTTAACCCATTCACCCCTGCATGACCGACTGTTGCGGTGGACTTCAGGTCACCACCGCAATAGTCGGTGGGCTCGGGCAACAGTGAAAATCCTCTCTGGATTGACGGACTGTTGCGGTGGTCCCTCCTTTTTACACCACCGCAACTTTATCAGGTTGATTTACTTACGTGTAAAGTTCATAGCACCGAATGTTGCGGTGTTAGGCCAAAGCCATGACCGCAACAGTCGGTGGCCGCGGCAATTGAATTCAAACTTCGTCGGCACAGTAATCTCGACCCCACGGACTGTTGCGGTGGGTGTTTTACCCCACCACCGCAACAGTCGGTCGCTGCCAACCGCGCCGGAAATCAACGCCCAACCACCGTCCTTTTCACCAACTCCGGCCACGCGCCGCTCTCTCGACGTCTACGTGGCCTCCCCTGTCCCGCTGGCGCGCCATGGCATGCCCAGGTGGCCGATTTCACCACCCCACCTCCATGGACGGGCGGTAAAGCGCCGGGACCGAGTCCACCCATCTTCACTCGTCCATTGCCCGATTCTCCGCACCCCACGCTTCTTTGCCTCGCCATCCCCATTCCCGAGCCATCCCAGCTACTCCTCCCCCTTTCTCGCCTTGTTTTCGAGCTGCAGAGCCACCGCCGGCCTCTCCCCGAGCCAAGCTCGAGCCGTGAGCTGAGGGGAAGGAACCAAAGGACCCTGGGGTAAGAGTAGAGGTGATAAAGGAGTTGTTCCATAGGGTTCTAGAAGTAGTGTGCATAATGGTGGTTTGATTGATGTGTTACTCCATGTGCTAGTGTGTGCTAAAGAGATGTTCTTGGTTTCATAATTCATAGGAGCAAGCTAGATAGGTCAATCCACCTTGATTAGTTTTGGCATAGCCAGGGGAGTGAAGTTAGGTACCTAGTGGCTAGGATTTACTCATGGTTTTAGGGGTTTGGGACTTGGTTGAGTTAATGAAGTAGTTAAAGTAAGGAATGTACATTTTTCCCAATGAAACTTAGCAATTTTTGTTAAGATTTCATGAAGTTTAGGTCACCCTCACCAAAAAGGAGTTAACTCCTAGATACATATGCTTTGATGGGTTGATTTACGTTTTGTTTTAGCCGTAGTGTGTTAGACCGGCCAAACCGGTCTAACCGGTTTCTAAAACCGGTCCAACCGGTTCCTGGGCAAGTTTTGCCCCTTAGTTAGGGTTGTTCTATAAAATGTGTATAGAATGCCATGATTGATTAGGTTTGTTCCTATGATTATTGCCTCTGCATTCATGCATCTCACGCCTGCATTTGCATGTCATGTAGAGCACACGATTACCGATGGCGTGTATGAGATCGACGTCGAGCCCGAGGGTGACTCCGCCGCCGCCGAAGTGAACTACTCCGCTGCGCAAGACCCGGATCAAAATCCGGAAGGGCCCAAGGCCATCGCTGATCAAGAAGGCAAGCCCCGGAGCATAACCCACTGTGAAACTAACATTCCTTGCTTGTGCCTTAATTTTGTGCATTTAAGTTTAAGGAGTTGCTTGAAACCTTAGATGCATGATCCCTAGGTACCTATGTCCTAATACTAGTACGTGTAGGTCGTATAGAGTGCTATGCTTAATTAGGTCCGGTAGAAGTCGAGTGATTGCTTGGTCACTCGCGAGATATAGGTTCTGCTTTATTTCAGTTAATGATGATCGGCAAGCGGGGCTTGTGCGATATTCATGATTGATTGAATGTCCCGCTTGCACAGAAAATGGTGGGCTGAGGCATTGCTTGTGTGGCGATGTTGGTCAAGCTTTTGAAGGTACTAATCGTATGCCGGGAAATATGGTAAACTGGTAAACTTAGTACTTGATTCAAACTGACGTCTGACGGGTTTTATCACTCCCTTGGGCGAGGGGTTGTGGCGAGTGTAGCAGTGGCCGCGGCACAGGTTGCCTGGGGCACCTGGGGTCCGTTGGGGCGTGCACTCGGACGGAGTGGTCCCCGATGGCAGATGGCAGGGAGAGATGGGAAAGGTTGCCCCGTGAGGTCCTGGGTGTCTCTCACGGGTCGTGCGATTAGGTTGTCCCATGCATGGTTAAAATCAACTCGAGTTGTCCGTCCTTCGCGGTTACATGAAGCTGCTTGATCTCTGTTCACACATCAGTGTGCTTGGGCCAAGTGAGTAGAGGTGATTATATGAGAAGTGGGAAAGTGATGTTAATAAATTGTATGTCAACATTGTTTGCTATTGGATAGCTTGGCAAACTTAGTAATGTTTGCTCACAACTTAAAACTGGGCTAAAATAATGAAAATAGGTCAAGTTATAGATGCTTTTGGCAAAACAAACCCCAGAGCCAAAAAGCCTTGCATGTCTAGAATTTATTCCCGTCGGGTAAGTCTTGCTGAGTAATTAGTACTCAGCCTTGCTTGTGGCTAAATTTTGATGCAGATTGCGATGGCTATGATCCTGTTGCGGCTCTTACTTGGCCTTGTGTGCTCCCTGACGGCTGGATCGTGGAGCGGGTGCCGTCCGAGTCCGACTCGGGCCGCGGCGATTAGGTGTTGTGCGAGGGCTCCGCATAATGCCTTTTGTTCCGGTGTGTAGTCTTCCGCTGTAAATAACTCTGGTTTGTAAGAAGATAAAACATATGTACTGTATTAGTATAATTACCTACGTGCACCATGTGATGTAAAATATGCGATGAGTTGTACTGCCTGAGCCCATCTTCGAGTGGGACTGCTGCTATTTTGTTTCGGTCGAGAGAAAAATGTGGTGTAATCGGGAAGGTATCCGACGGATTGCACGATTAACTCGGTTTAGGGGCGTGGCGCACTGCTGTGATAGTGGTCCCATGCTCTTAAGCCGGATTAATTGGGGCGGTCTGCCACACCTACATATGTTAATATTTTTACAAGCCACAGGTCTACACAGCATAATCGTGCTGTTGAGTGGAGGTCTGTCCTCCACGTTGGGTTCCCGAGGTTGACTCAGCAGTGGTTGGACATGCATTTGTTTTGTGCCCAAACTGTTCATAAGTCCTGCACCTTCTCATTGGCCCTCCCACTTCAGCCTCATCCATGTCATTGCGAATACGCCTAGTCCGAGGATGTCCCCCTTTGCCTTGGCAATGACGAAGCAAGTCCATCGATGGTAGGCATATTGGGAACTCTGGGTTACAAACAGTGAAGTTACCACGTACCATAAATCCATAAAACTCATCAGTCCAAGTTTGAACAACATTTTCCTTCAAGTAGAAAGGAGAGATGTAATCACCACTTGAAACTCTGACTTGGGCTAGTGCGGTGATGACATGAGAGCACGGAACATGTAAAAGCTTTGGCTTATTGCATGTGCATTCAGCCCGTCCATTAAATACGGGTCCGAGGTTCACTTCACGAATGACAAGCACCGTTTCCGTTCCAACTCCTCCCTTTCCTCTTCCGATTACTTGGAAACGGTGGTCCTCATTACCCATTCTTCTGACCATGTGTTGAGATGACTTTGTCACAACTTTCTGCAGGTGTTCGTACATCTTCACACAATATGGTGTCTGAATTGTTGTGCTATGAAGAACAGCAGCCGCACGTCGCTTCTGATAGTACGTTATTATGCCATACAAAATACCTTCTACGATCCCAACTAGGGGCTGACCACGCAAACCTCTTATAACCCAATTGTAGACCTCTGCTAGGTTTGAAGTCATGATACCCCACCTAATGCAAAAAATAATATTAAACCAATGGCATTAAACAAAAAGAAGTAATTGTATTCAAACAATTACGCACCTTGCACCATATGTGTCAAAGAGTAGTGCCCACTTCTCCTTGGGCTCCACTTCGATCCAATGAGAGAAACACTTGATGTGTCGTCCTCTCCGTCGATGAATGTTAGGAACATCTAACCCTTCACCGAGTGCCGGTAATCCGAGTGTCACCGCAGGATTGTCAGCAGCTAATGGCTGCTGCTTGCTCATCTCGTCCACGTGTGCCTTAGTGAGCTTATCTAACTCCTTCCAAATTGCATTAAACTTGTCTTCCTGGTTGGAGCAGCACAATTTTTTGAACAGGTCCATCAATTTCTTGCTCCTGAATTTTGAGTAGAAATTGGCAGCCATATGTCGCATGCACCACCTGCTCTGCAGGTCAGGCCACGGATATGGCTCTCGGGGATCCTCTTGCAAAGATTTCACCGCCGAAAGTAACCCAGCTTGTTGATCATGAATTATACAAATGTTTGGCCTATCATGCACAACACCGGCCTTAAGGTGCCGAAGAAACCAATGCCAACTTTCCGTGTTCTCACCCTCCATGAAGGCGAAAGCCAACGGGAGTATCTATTGGTTTGCATCAACTCCAATAGCAGTAAGGATCTGCCCTTTATACTTGCCTGTCAAAAAGGTACCATCAACACAAAGGATTGGGCGACAATGCTTGAAAGACTCGATGCATAGGCCCAAAGACAAGAAAGCACGTCCAAAGACATTTGGTTTGTTATTGTGTACTGTTTCCTGGAACGTTGTATACGTCCCAGGGTTCCTTTCCTTCAGGACCTCAAGCACACGGGGCAAGTTGTAGTACGATGCCTCATATGTACCCCAACGTTTCTCGAGGGCCATTTGCTTTGCCCGCCATGCTTTCTGATAACTTATATCATATTTGAATTGTTTCTGTACAGCTCGCTGGATGAAGGAGCACTCCATGTCCCTCTTTTCAATTATCTCACTATACAGTTCATTTGCAATTAATGACGTGGTTAGATTACGGTGCTTTCTTCCTAAGTTCTGAAGTGTACATGTGTGATTCCTCACTTTTGAAGCTATCCAATGAAGCTCATTTTTGGGTTTGAATGCGTGCACATAGAAGTCACACCCTTCGGTCCTACACTTGACATTGTATTTTGTTGGGTTAGAATTCTTGACCCACACCTCCCTCAGTGACATCACCGCCCAGCGTGAAACAGTGTCCTTTAGTTCCTGTTTGTTTGGAAACAATTGATTCACTTCAATCATGCTGCAACCATATTGGAATCGAGAATTGTGCATGTCCATAGCTTCCATACTCGATGCATCTGGCCTATTCCATTCTTCTGGAATTGGACTATTTATGTTACCAATTTCTTCTTCCTCATCATCTTCTTCCCCGTCTTCAGCTTCATCATTCAAATTGGCTTCCTCTTCCAGTGCGTTGCGGTCCACAGTCTCTAACTCTTCAATAATTTGTTGGGCATCTTCTCCACCATCAGCCACACCTTCAATATCATCTACAGTCCTCCCCACAGCACTATCGTCTCCAATCTCCAACCCATCAAGTGACACATCACCACCATAATTACTCTCCATCTCGGGTGCCTGTGATGAGCTTGCCTCTGCAACAACCTCTTTAACACATGGTTGAACTAGAATGGTTAACGGAATTTACACCGTCTGCACCATTGTACCCAATTCCTCCATTGATTTGTTAGGTCTGCTGGTCTTAGGTCATAGATCAATGGATTCATGCTCCGTATGTACAAGCATTTCACTGTGACAGAGAAAACACTTGCATCCATCTGAAATAATGACACGAACCAATCTTTCAAATCCCTTATATTAGCACCATCTGGATTCGGCTGCTCAACGGTTACTTCTGGGAAACTAGACAAATCTACACCCATCGGACCGTGAATGATCTCTCCAGCACCATAGAATATTCTAATTCGATTTCCGGTAGACATTGCTATCACCTGACATTTGGTTAAAATATCATTTTCATGTTTAAGAAAAATATATTCTAACTACATCTACAAGATAATTACATTATAAAGTAATGTGCTGTTAACTTCCATTGCTAATCTACCGTTAAACTAACACAAATTGTAGAACTCATATATTAAACTCATATATCTAACAATTATTAACAAGCACTAGAATAAAAAAACCCTAATGCTAATGTATCCAAACCCTAGTGCTCATGTTTTCTAAAAGTCTGTACAAGCAATCCTCATACTACAGATTTTTTATAATGGTAAAGCAACTAATAATACATGTAATATGCAATACTTAAAAAAAACCGTTAACACAAATTGTAAAACTCATATATTAAACTCATATATCTAACAATTATTAACAAGCACTAGAATAAAAAAACCCTAATGCTAATGTATCCAAACCCTAGTGCTCATGTTTTCTAAAAGTCTTTACAAGCAATCCTCATACTAATATGCAATATTTAAAATGGTAAAGCAACTAATAATATATGTAATATGCAATATTAAAAAAAAACACTACATGCTCAGGCCAGCCTGCCGGCCGGCCGCACGAGGACGCGGGCGCGGAGCAGAGGCCGGCGACGGGCCCCTGCCCAGCCGCGGAGCAGAGGC
>CM014276.1:3304983-3322159 GCA_004135705.1 Alloteropsis semialata | reverse complement strand
GTGAAGAGGTTGTTAATAGATTTTATTTAGTACTCCATGCATGCAAGATTCCCTTTAGTGCTAGTGCTAGTGCTAGGGATCCAAACAGCCCCTTAGTTGGGAGGGAAAAAGTAGTGGGTGATGTGATGGTGAATAGTAGATTGTGGTAGGAGTGACTCAATCTAAATGCAGCCAAGAGCTCCGCCGCTGACTACAGTACCAAACTGTGTGTATGCTTTTAAAAAAAAGAAGTGTGTGCACATATGCCGCTGCCTGTGTCGCCTTCCGTCGTCCTCCCAGTCCTCACGGCAGAAGCTTTTCGCTCCGACCATTCTTCGCGGTCTTCTACGTAGGAAGAGCGCGTCATCTTTTGTCCGAGCGCGGAGACTCTGGCAACCGCAGGTTACTAAGTCTACTAAGAGCAGGGTAGGTGCAATGAGCTAAATTCACCTATATTTATTTATTATTTGTATTTGACTGTCGAATTCAAATATGTATTTCGAACACATGCAACAAACTAACATAATACATAACTCACATTATTTTAAAACGTCGTACATAATAGATAACTAGCACAATAACACACGGTTCACGAATAAAACTAAATAAATTACATTATTTGCTTTAAAAATCTTAAACTTGGTTTCGACGCCTATAATTTATTATCCTATATTTTGCACTTGTATATATTTTATTTAATCTTTTCTACTCTCTTAAAAAACATAAAGATATATTATTAGAATCTCACCTTCCAACACATAATCTTTACCGTGTGTGATTGTGTCGAGACAATACATAAGGTAATCTGTATATTGATGCGTCTTTAAGTTCATTTAGTTCTTCACTGATTTTTTGAGCTGTGTGTCACCCTCCATTACCTACCGTCGCTCCGCTTAACCCAACTTGCTGCACATAGCATTCCAATCCTCAAGCAAGCAAACTGCTGCTACTCCAATTTCACTCGTGCCGTCGTGCACACACGGTTGATGACGTGCACACATGGCAAGCATGCCGATATGATGCGACCGTCCTGTGAGCGATAGCCCAATATCAACCTCCGGCATGGCAACGACGTGTCCTGCTGCCTTCTGCGAACATGGGATAGCGACTGGTAATCCTCCAGTTCTTGTTAATCTGGAGCTGTAACGCGTGGAGAGGCGGATCACGAGAGGCCATATGCAGCTCCGGCTTTAGCCCCATGCAATATTAGATGAGCTGCGGCCCACGCCGACGACCTGAACATGGCTCGGACAGGGATGTCAATTTTCCCCGTAAGGATCCGACCCGAATGGGGCAAGGATAGGGGTCAAATTTTCCCCCGGGAAGCGGGGCGGAGCCGCGAAACTGGAATGGGGCAGGGTCGGGGAGAAGTTTTTCCCCGCGGACCCATGAGGACCTGAAATACTGATGGTCCATGAAAAATTCATGGCCCAATATAGCCCAATGAGGCAATAGCTAAGATCCTCAGCATATATAAAGACCACCTTTTCGAAACCCTAACACTATTCTCATTCCTCTGACTCCCTCCGCAGTAGGGATGGTAATGGGTCGGGTCGGGTGCAGGTGGAGCAAAACCCACCCATTATGAGACCCATCACATTTGGTCACACACACCCATTACCACACCCATGGGTGAATTTTCACACCCGCACCCACACCCGCAGGGCACCCGTTGGGTGATGGGCACCCACTGGGTTTATCACAATATATGACATGTATAAACATGATTACATTATATTAAGCAATATAGTATGATAAAATTGTTGAAGTCACAAATAAATAATTTTAACAAGTCAAACTTCCAAAGTAAATAGTCACCGTACTTAATACATCACATAAGCAAACATAGAATAAATACTTAAGACTATCTTAAGATCGAAATAGCAGTTGGGAGCGTGGTTGTGGTCTATAGATAAAGTAAAAGCATGGTGCAAATATAATTTAAGATGAATTGAGCCGAATTAATAGTGCAAAAGGTTTAGATCTAGAAAAAACAAAGAGATTAATTATTATATTGGGTCCCATAGGTCACCCACGGGTTAAAATTAAATCTACACCCGCACCCACACTCGCTTAATACAGGTTAAGTCGGGTGTAGACCCATGGGTGAAATTTTACACCCACACTCATTAGGTGTGAAACCCGTGGGCACCCGCACCCATAGGTGCGACTGCCATCCCTACTCCGCAGCCGCATCCCCCAGGCGGTCAGGCACAAGGCGAGCGGCAGCCGCCACCCACATGAGCATGACGCGAGGGGAGGGCCAGACTCTGGAGGGTGCTACTGCGCCGGCCAAGAAAGGCAAGCTGCTGATGCGACTCGCTACTCCGTCCAGACTCCAGACCGTCCGTGATGATGCCACACCCTCAAATCACCATTCACCATACGCCAGCTAATCTAGTAGTGTGCTTTAGTAGTAACAGTAGTAATGTCCTCGGTCTGTTAGCTTACGGTTAGCTTCTTTATCTGGTTCTCGATCTGTTAGCCTGTGGCCACGTGCTCGATCTGTGACTATGTATGCTTTTGTATGTTTGAGCTTATGTGTTGAAATTTGGTTGTTTTGTACTTCTGATTTGTAATCTATTTGCTGGGTGTTTATCCCCACGGAGCCCTGTCGGGGTTCAGAGATTCGACGGGGATGGGGC
Source organism: Alloteropsis semialata (assembly GCA_004135705.1). Lineage (NCBI taxonomy): Eukaryota > Viridiplantae > Streptophyta > Magnoliopsida > Poales > Poaceae > Alloteropsis > Alloteropsis semialata. The sequence continues at coordinate 3,319,535 of CM014276.1, read as the reverse complement.
GAGTTTTTCCTCCGATTGGCAGGGAGGACGGGCGCTGGACAGCACTCGGCCAGGGGCGAGGAAAAAAAAAACAGACTGTTTAACTCAGCTTGCGGGTTGATTGCTAAATAGGTGAGGGTCTTTTTAGTAAAACGACCAGGTGGATTGACGGAAACATTGGCACTTTAATATTAGGTATAGATACACATTATTAAAATCCAACATTTCGAGTAGAGTAGTTATTTGCCACGCTAATATTAAAACTTCTACGTCCATCTATGTAGCTTTGTGTGCTCGTCCAATATCAACAATCCCTTTTTATCGATGAAAGCTCCATCCTCGTGGTAAATCTCATGTTAGATGAACATCACCATGTCTGCACAAATGTTACCGATTTGCTTCTCTTCGAGCTTCGTATACGCTAGGTCGATGGTACGCATCTCAGGTACACACAATAAATGAAGATTACGATGTTTTACCACATACTAGGAAGTTAATTAGCACATGTCAGTGTATAAGAGGCTTACGTCTTGAGGATTCGTCTGGTACCTCGTATTATTTCTCAAGAACTCGCACGTGATATTAGCACAGTGCCGGGAGGTTGCTTTTTAGCACTGCAACAAATAAAAAATGAAGAGTAGTTATTAAGCAAAAGTGTACAACATATGAAAAAAAACTAAGTTGTTACGTTCTTACGTATTTGCATGTTTTGCTTTCATAGATTTTGTCCTATTTTTAGGATGCTCCCGCCATTTAGTACGTATAGCCGATACGCGATTTGAGGATACAAAGACAAAAGTTAGCAATACAATTTATGCATAGATTATCAACCTACATTAAAGTATTGTAAGGGGTTGTCTTACTTTTGTAGAATGCCAATGAACTCCTTGTAATCCTCCTCAACATAGTGTGCTGAGTCGAAAACCCCTACTTCTCCTAGCTTCGGTGCAATAAGGAAGCAAATGAAATGGTCTCTGCATTATAATAAAATAATTAATATTCTAGATGGTATTAAATATAACACTTAATATATATAGATATAGTAACTAAAACTAGCTTACCGAAAATTGTAAGCACACATAATAGAATCCTTGCCTGCCCTTTTCTTCATTACCGTTGCAATGTATACGGACACGACATGCCTTTTCTTTTTGTGGTATTACTCTTTGATAGCATCTTGCTCCTCTTGTGTCTGTTGACGCTCCTTAGACGCGCCAAGTACAAACCGCAAGCGTACGGATCGTATGTAGCTCTTCCCTTAGAGGATTCCCCCAAGGTTTATCAATCCAGGAACAAGGGATTTGCTAACGCTTAACTAAGCACTAATTAAGTTAGAACCAAACTAAACAAGTCTAATCTATACTAAGTCAATGAGAGTAAGTGTAAGGTGTGCACAAGATATGAAGAATATTTGCCCATAGGGTCTAGGATCACTTTGAGATGTAACCACCAAGCATGAACGAACCAATCTAATCTATCAAGTATGAACATGTGAACCGAGTTCGAAGTTTTTCCTCCCGCAATCATGTCACATCGCGACGGTACTCTACCGACGAACCATAGGATCACAAGACGTTGATGTAGTCTAGGTATGCAATTAATCGATATCATGCAAACCCACGATAATGTTGGCCAACTATTTAGAGTGAAAAGCATCATCAACATAACCAAGAAAGATTGATCTCAAATAAGGATTAGGTGATTACAAGACAAGATCTCCATTACAACCCCATGGACAAACGAGGAACTTTACCTCATGAAGCTAGGCATAGCGTCGCAATTCATGGTGTGGAAGCCTCCGGCGTAGATGAACTCCTCGCTGTCCTCCAACTTGCGGCGGCGCCCAAGAGGCGGCTAGGGCTTCCGGCGTCGCTTTTCTCTTGTGGCTAATGATTCTAGATGGGTTGCTCTCTTCTCCACGTGGCTCTTTGTGTATCGATCCTTTTTCCCGTCGGCCTCGGGGGTGTTTTTATGCGTCTCTGGTGGATGGCGGCGGCCACACGTGCTAGGGTTTCTCCAGGCTTCGTCCTCAAGAAAGGGGGGCTCGATTGGGCCTCAGGGTAGGCTTGGCCGGCCGGCCCACAGGGTCCCTGGCCGACCGGCCAAGGCCCTTCCTAGCCCAGCCCGGCTTCATCTTTCGCAAGTTGATTCCTCTCTCCAATCCTTGTCCATGTATGCTTCGAAGCCCGCGTGCAAATATCCCTAAATATGTCGTATTTCCTGTCATTTTACAAAACACTCCAAAATACAATACATATTCAAAAATGGGGTTATTACACGTGCCAAGTGGCGGGTTAATATAAGAATTGAGCTCAAAACACCGCCAAATAAGGTACAAAAGTGAACCGCTAACGACCGTCAACAGTGTCTCTGCTTCTGCCAATTCTATTTTGAGTTCTTCCGTCATTTTGAGCTTGTGCGCTAGCTCGCTTACTTGTGCTGAGTCAAGGTACGCTACCTTCCACATGTCGTGTGTCAATTTTTCATCAAGCGATTGCATCCTGCAAAATAGGTCACTTAGGATGGTGACCTAAAATACATATGGATTTGAAAAACTGTGTATGTGGTACATGTTGACTTACAAAGCACGAAACGGAGACGAGATTCACGTCGAGGTATTGATGACGGTACATCCCGTGCAAATGCTCCAAATCGACGACAATCATATATGGTATAGCATCACAGAAGGTAGATTTTGGGACATGCGTGGCGATTGCTCGAATGCCTTGCTGCATGGCATTCAGGATCCATCCATGCAGCTTATTTAGTTATAGCGGCCCTTCCAGTAGATCCTACCGATACAAAAATGGTTTGCCATGCTCATAATCCATTGGGACCTTATCTGACCCAAAGTAATTGACATTCTCCTCCTTTTCCTTTCACAAAGAGGTGTTTCGAGTTACACATTTTTCGCTGGAAGATGAAGGTTTCTTCTTTAGTACATTTAAGAACTTGCCAACATCTGCTGATTGAGCCTTTGGATTATACGCGCTCACCATACCAGATATCGCTGGCCTCTTGGGAGGTGGAGACGGCGGGGAAGGCGGCGATGTTGGAAAATTAACTTCAACATTATCCACTTGTTCATCTCATTCTAGTGCTGCTGTCCCTTCCTCATCCTCATTGAGATTTTCTCGGACAGGTGATAGGATTGGCCGCTCGTCCTCATTGTTAGCTCCCTACACAACACACATCATAGGTTGGTCCATGTTCTCGATTGGAACATCTAAATCTTGCAGGGGTACGTACTCGTTCTTAGCTAGGCTATGAGGTATTTGTCGATGCATCCAGAACGATATCTCGGCGATCACTGGCGGAACCATGGGACCAATAGGGGTCATGCCCACCCTATGACCATGAAAAATTTTTAACCCCTCCTACTCATTTTCTACGCCCAACACACAAGTAATTAATGGAACGGAATTTTTCAGCTCTCATCCTTGCATGCGATGCTTATCTAGCTTGTAGCTAGGCAGTTACTCAGTCAATAGTTCAACATCCATTGACCAGAAACTTAACGTTATGACCTACGTGGTATGGGTCTCTGAGAAACTGTTAAGCACTCGCGCATGCATGACAATTGACAGCTTATGCCTTCGAACTGCAGGTGCAGACTGCATTAGAAAATGCATGCGCACCTAGCAGTATGCAATGCAGTCATATAATCAGACGAATCACCTGCATGCATGAGGCTTTTGCCTTTGTCGTTCCTCTCCCGCCATGAAGCTGCGTTGTCGCCCGCCACCCGAGGCCTCCACTGCACACCTACGCTGGAGAAAATAACACATCAAAGAACACATTGAAGATTAAAAAGGATGGTCGAAAACTGATTAAATTGGATTTGTCACATGATTTTGACCTTGTTCAAACGATGATCATCTCAATATTTCAATTTCATATTGTGGATATTTTCAAAATTACCGCCATTCTTAGGTTACAGGAACGCACCCTGAAATTACCGTGATGCCTGTGTCGCCGTGGTATTGGTCTTCAGTCTCCGAGACCTACTCCGTAGGCCGCATAGTGCGCAACAGATTTTTGCTCCAAGCTGAATGATTAAGGGCCTGTTTAGTTGGTCCTTAAATTTGGCAAAAAAGTTACCGTTTAGTGTAGCAAAACTAATCGAAGATTAGGAGGACTAAACATGATCTAATTATAAAACTAAATACACGGAAGGATAGGAAATCGCGAGACGAATCTATTAAGCCTAATTAATCCGTCATTAGAGATTGTTTACTGTAGCATGACGTTGTCTAATCATGGCCAAATTAGGCTCATTAGATCCATCTCGAAAAGTTACCGGGGGGGTATGAAATGGGTTTTGCCATTAACACACGTTTAATACTCCATGTATGTAAGATTCCCTTTGATGAATAGTGAAAAATGGCAAATTTGCAACTTGCCATTTAAACTAAATAGGGCCTAATTGCCGCTGGACCCTGCATTCTGACGAGTCACCGGACAGGCGGAGACTAGGGAGCACCGGCGGCTTGGGAATCAGAGTGACTACAGAGCACATGGATGCACGCGCTGCTGTCTGTGTCGCTTCTGTCGTCGTGAGTCTTCAGTCTCCTGGACCACTCTCTAGACTCAGTAGTGCACAAAAGCTTTTGCTGCAACGATTGGTTTGGTACGCAGGAACAGCGCGTCACTTTGTCCGAGGCTCCCAGCACGGAGACTCTAACAAGATCACAATTACCATATTTCGATGAAAATTTTTAAACTAATTTTTAAACTACTCCCTCGCAATATAAGCAAATGAAGCATTCAAATGGAAGAAATAGCGGTGTGTGGAAATGACGCATGTGCCACTGTGTCTCCTTCCTCCCGTCGTCCTTCGCTGCTCTGCCGCCTCTCTCTCCTCCCGGACGACGGCAGATCCCCTCCTCCCGGCCTGTGGCAGATCCGGAGAGGCCCCAGCGAGCTCCTCCTTCTCCTAGCGTGCGGTGAATGCCGCCACCGCGAATGCCTCCTGTCCTAGTGTTGCCGTTGCCAAATCAGGCCTCACTGTGTAACATTCCGTGTTGAAAATTATGGATTTAAAAATTTTTGTTTGAATTGATTGCTTAAACCTAGAAGTGTGATCTCTCTCTCCTCTAATAACTCATAGTAAAATAAGTTGTGCTTTTAATTGTAATTAGGGAATTAATTGATTGTGTGATTTGGCTTTTGTTTGGTTTCTATTTGTTGAGTGGAATTTATATTTGAACTTCTAAAGTTCAAATATAAATTCAAAGCTAACATTCCTAAACTAACTATCCTTCTTGGACCCAAACCACTCAAACTCTGAAAACAACCCGGCCCAATCTCTCTACCTCCTCTTCTTTAATTCCTGCGTCGGCCCATTTCGCGGTCCGGTCTCCCAGCCCATCAGATCCGGCCCAGCACCACTTCCCTTCTCTCTTTCACTCACCGACACGCGGGCCCGCTTCGTCAGCATCTCCTTCTCCCTCACGCATCGCTCCGCTCCTGCCTCTCCCGCACGCGCCGCTCACGCCGACGCCGCACGCATCGCTCCCCAGACCCGGCCGGATCCTTTCCCCCGCGCCAAGGAACCGCGTCGCCCCTTTCCAGCCTGGCCGCGCCCATCCTTTCCTCCTTCCCCACGCAACCTCCCCTACTTAACCCCCTTCTTCTTCCCTTCGCCGTTCCCAAATCGACCGAGGGCAGAAGCCCTGCTACACTACACCGCCGTCCAATTGAAGGAGGGGAGAGGTGGAGGAGGTGTTGGAGGAACCGCACGTCGGAGGAATTGAAGGAGGAAGCCTCACCGCACCGAGAATCGCCGTGCCGCCGAGCTCGCCGTCGACCACGTCATCGCCGCCGCGGGACGACGAGGAAGCACCGCCCTACGCCTGTACCACGAGTCCACCCCGAGTTTGGCCACGCTCTTCGTCTCCTCCCCTTCGTGAGCACCAACGAGACCTTCCTCTTCCCCTCAATCTCTCTACTCTTCTCTGTCTGTGTTGTCACCGGCCTTCGCGCCGCATCGCTCTGCAGGACTGACCGTTAGCCCCTCTGTTGCACGCTCGTGGACCATTCCTTGGTGAACCATGCCCTGTTTCTCTCCCTTGCTCTAACTGAAGTGCAGTTTCAGCTCGCCCTCAAGGTGCTCGATGGAATGCCTGAACCCTTCTTGTGTGCAGCTTCTCTGTTGCCTCGCTAGCCGCTGAGAAGCCGGTCGTCGTGCCGTGCGTGCAGGTGCCCTGCAGTCTGTTGATGCTTCGCAGCTAAACCCCAAAGCTTCGCCTTACCCGTGTCTTGCCCAAGCCACCAAACCATGGTTGTCTTCCACCTTGCCCGCAACCTGTTCGGTGGAATGCCCGAACAGGGAGCAGCTGCCTTTTCAATCTCGCACCAAGCCGAACCGACCATGTCTTGCCACCTTGAACCACTCGGTTAGCACCATGCCATCCCCGTCCTTGCCTTGCCTTTCCGCCGTTCCTTGCCGATCATGTCGCGACCATGGTGAACCATGTGCCCGCGCTTTAGCGACCAAGTTCCAGCCCCTTACCATCGATCCCGTTAACCTCGGCCACTCCCTTGACCCGCTACCTTGATCGCTAACCAGCCTTTTCCTCTCATGACCCGTTGACCACGTCATCACTCGTTGTTGACTTGGTCAACCCTGATGTCAGCAGGGCCCACTGTTGATGTCAGTTTCTAACCCCACGTGTTGATGTCGTAATGATGTTAGCACGGCTAACCCGGGCCTGGCATGTGGTGCATTTTGGTGTTGCCACGTGTCGGTTGTTTTCTTCTCTTTTGTAGTATCCATAAAAATCTAGGAATAGATTTATTAAAGGAAAATCATATAAAATCAATCGTAGCTCAGAATCATGAAAAAGAAACCAGTTTCATAATTCTTCTAAAATCATGATCTACGCGTTAGTATAGGAGTTGAATGCTTTTGGCTCTTCCTTGGTTCTTATTTGGAGTTTATTTGCAACTAGCTTATCGTTTATTTATCCGATTATTAGGATTCCCGGAAGACTTGGACGACTTCGTCGACTACGACTACGATGATCGTGACTTCATCAACAAGTGAAAGTGAAGAACCTTGCTCCAGGTTCACGCCCATTCCGACTTTGAATCCTATTAGGCATCGCTAATAGAACTGCTAGCGCTTTAATTCATGATGATGATGTTAAACCCATGCACAGCCTTTGATGATTACCCGATATCCTTGTTTACCTATATACACTGTTATATTCGTGCTATGCTTGCATGAGTGGGATTAGCTGTGATCTTGATCATCTTGGCGTGAGTTTTGGGTTGGGATAAAACTGAAGAGTTTCGAACCCCCGGCTGGAGTGAGCAGACATTAACCGACCTTTTGGTCGGGGCTCGGGAGGTGTGTTGGGCACTTCCTACGGAGTACCTGTGGCGGGTACATTTGTTGTGGATCTTTGGAGGAGTTGGTGGATATTACCTGTAATGGGTAGACGGGCGGACCGCGGAGTCGGATGGCCCAGTTTGGAGGCTTGCTTGCTCTGGCTTAGGCCGAGTCAGTTGGACCTGGTGACGGGACTTTGTCAAACGTGCACACCACTTATCCTCATGGGGAGGATTCCAACCATTTCTAGCTGGGCGGTACCAGATCTGTGGAGAAGTGTGTATAGGATTGGGTTGGCCGAACACCGGGATGTTCGGGACCCGGCTATTCTAGCCCTGAGTTTCCGAGACTCTCGACACCACCGTGGCCAGGTTAGAGACTCACGATCCCGGGTCCCAAGCCTGGGAATACAGTATGGTACCGATCTGGTTAGGAAGTCATGGCTGTGGGTTGTGTCTCAAGACGGATCGCGACCGTCTGCAACCCGAGTGGGTCCAGGTGTACACACTCTGCAGAGTTAAAACTATACGTATAGCCGCATCCTCGGTCATGGACACCCCTCGATCCGGCTTCTTCTGATTAGTGTTTTGGGATATTCTACCTCTCCCTTTTTCTTAGCCTTGGGCTGGTTGAGAGCTGATAGTGCGGATTCCGGCTTGTAGCCGCTGAGATGGGAAGAGTGGGAGTCTTCCCATCGACTCGTGAGGAGCAGGAGGTGAGAATGCGACGGGACCCTGGTGTGCTAGGGTTGACCCGTGGAGATGATAGCTTGGGGAGCTGTTGGAGGTCTTTATTTATTTTGTTATTGCTGCTGCTGCATAGGAAACCCCAACCTTAATTCCTTGATATATTTGTTATACTAGTTTAGGCCACCTTAAAGCTTGCATACGGATGGTGACGTGGACCTGTCCCATTCCTTGGGGACAGTTCGTGAGCTTGCAGGTAGGACTTGGATTCCAAGTTTGATCAGCGGATTCTACCTTGAAGGGTTGTGTTGCTTCGCTCAAGGATGCCTGTGGAGAAGACTGAAGATGAAAACTTGAAGATTTAGCTACCGCTTCGTAGGCTTTCTTCTTGTCGTTTAGCCCAATGGGCTTGTAACAGCTACGCTTCCATATTATCCTTGTAATAATTGTACTCTGATTCGATGTATGGATATGATATCACACTGAAATGAGACCTGTACGTGATAGCGGTTGATTCTGGGACTATCACAATGGTACAGGGAGCCGAATTCTCGTAATTGAGAATTTGGGATGTTTCAGGTGGTATCAGAGCCGTACTTGACCGTAGCACGCAACCCTAAGTTGGTCGTTAGCTTAAGAATATTCTAAACGCTCTATTTGATATATATCACCTTGAACTACATTGATTCTGCCCCTCATACCTTGAAATTCTTCTATCTTACCTACGTTGAATCAAATTCTTACGTAGCCTCAACTGAAGAAATTGGAACTCAATAGAGAAGTTGCTGAGAAGACCGTGAACCATCAAGTATAGAGGTCCACCCTATCTAACATGCCACGAATTAGTTACATCGCTAAGTGTGTGAGATCTTTAAGGCAATAGGAGTCAGCCTTAAGATAGCACTGTATATAATGTTTGCATGCTTGAGTGAGCGCTTCTTGTCGCAGTTTCTTGGTTCTTATTGTTCTTACCCTTGAGTGTAGCCTTATACAGTAGTTGGTATTTACATGCCTGTACTTGACTCCATTTTTAGATAGCATGAGTGCCTTTCTACCTAGAACTGACCTCCACTATGCCCTATAGAATATGGAAGGAGTAGTCGAAGAACAAGAGCACGTCCAAGTGAATCCAGGAAATGGACCAAGCAATGTCCAGCAAGAAGCACAACCCCTACCTGAGTCAGGCTTTGTTGAAGTGATTGCAACTCAGACCCAGATACTTCAGCGCATGACAGATGCAATGACTCTCGGACAAGAAAAACCTGAAGATAAACAGTGGAAAATAATCAAGAGCTTTATCAAGCTGAAGCCACCCACTTTTGACCAAACAGATGATCCTTTGGAAGCTGAGGATTGGCTAGATGAAATTGAGAAAAGATTGGACTTGACTTCTTGCACTGATGAGGAGTGTGTAACAATAGCTGCCTACCAGTTGATCGGTACATCAAGAGTTTGGTGGAACGAGTACTGCAGAACCCATGAAGACCCTGCTCGTATCACATGGGAAGAGTTTAAAAGAGCCTTCCTGGAGTTCCACATTCCTAAGGAAGCTTGTGTGATCAAGGCAGAAGAGTTTCGCAATTTTACCCAAGGCACAATGAAGGTGCAGGAATATTTACGAAGCTTCACCAAGATGGCGAGATATGATCCCATACGCATAGACACTGAAGAGAAGAGGCAATATTGGTTTCGCCAAGGCCTGAACCCAGAGATTAGGCTGTATATAAGTGGTTGTTACCGAACATTCATGCGAATGGCAAACAGAGCCATGGAAGTTGAGAAGGAAATAGTCGGAAGAAAAGGGAGAGAATCTAAGAAGAGAAAAGCTGAGTACCCATTATTCTTTCACCCATTGCGACAACATAAGAACGAACAAGGAGACCATGTTTATCCAGAACCCAATTACCAAGAAGAGCACAACTGGGAAAATAGTCCAGAGCAACCCAATGTCGCAAGTGAAATCAAGATCAAATGCTTCAATTGCAAGAGAATTGGACATATGGTGAGTGAATGCCCAGGAAGGAATCCACGACGACACGCCAAGTCAGCTAAGACACCGACAATCATGACAAGAGCACCCGTGATGCAAAGAAAGCCACCGCAAGGTAAAGCTCGAGAAGTACTGAACCATATGACAGAAGATGACGTAAAAGATGCACCCGAAGTCATCATGGGAAGGTTCAAAGTCAATGGCACAGAAGCTTTGGTATTGTTTGATTCTGGAGCTACCAGTTCATACATTTCCTCGAAGTTCGTTGAAGGACAGACACTTCCTGTAGTACGCCGAAAGAAGCCCGTCAACACCAGCTCACCCCTTGGAAATATCGAATGTGCAGAGATGTGTAAATCAGTGAGTATCTTGATCAATGGATACGAATTCTTTGCAGATTTAACTGTTTTGAAGTCAGATGGAATTGACGTGATACTTGGAATGGATTGGATGACAAAGCATAAAGGAATCATCTCATGCTCACCTAGACTTGTGTTTCTGAAGCACCCGTATGAAGGTCACATAAAGTTTGAACCTCTGAAGTCTAAAGATGTGCCAAAGATGGTATACAATCTCACCACCAAGACCTTGGAAGAAATACCAGTAGTACAAGAGTATCCAGATGTCTTTCCAGATGAATTACCAGGATTGCCACCAGATAGAGAAATAGAGTTTGCGATTAATCTGGTGCCAGGAACAGCTCCCATTGCTAGGAGACCATACAGAATGACAGCTGAAGAACTGGATGAATTGAAGAAGCAAATCAAAGAATTGCAGGACAAAGGAATCATTAGGCCGAGTGCCTCACCTTGGGCGTCACCGGTACTGTTTGACAAGAAGAAGGATGGTTCGATGAGAATGTGCATTGACTATCGCTCGTTGAATGCAGTAACCATCAAGAACAAGTATCCGTTGCCAAGAATCGATGACTTGCTTGATCGACTCAAGAAGGCAAAGTACTTCAGTAAGATCGACCTTCGATCGGGATACCATCAGATGAGGATTCGAGAATCTGACATTCCTAAGACAGCGTTCGTGACAAGATACGGACAATTTGAGTTTGTGGTCGTAACAAGTGGTTTGACCAATGCACCAGCTTACTTCAAGAGTATGATGAATGAGGTGTTAATGGAAGAGTTGGACAAATTTGTTGTGGTTTTCATTGATGACATCATGATTTACTCGGAGACCGCTGAAGAGCACGCTCAACATCTGAGGAAAGTGCTAGAGAAGCTTAGACAACATCAGTTGTATGGCAAGTTCAGCAAGAGTGAGTTCTGGATGCAGAAGGTAGCCTTCCTTGGACATGTGATGACCCCAGATGGAGTATCAGTCGATCCCGAGAAGATTGAAGCTGTATCCGGATGGAAGCAACCCAGAAATGTCGCAGAAATCCGAAGTTTTCTTGGATTAGCAGGCTACTATCGCAGATTCATCGAGAATTTCTCCAAGATTGCAAAGCCGTTGACCGAGTTATTGAAAACCAATGTTCCATTTGTATGGTCGAACAAATGTGAAGCAAGCTTTCAAGAGCTCAAGACCCGACTCACGACCACTCCAATTCTGACGACACCAGATAATCAGAAGGATTTCATTGTGTATTGTGATGCCTCCAGACAAGGTTTAGGATGTGTGTTAATGCAAGAAGGCAAAGTCGTTGCTTATGCTTCACGCCAGCTGAGGAAGCACGAAGAGAACTATCCTACTCATGACTTGGAATTAGCAGCCGTAGTGCATGCTCTGAAGATATGGAGACATTATCTCATTGGAAGCAAATGTGACATATACACAGATCACAAGAGTTTGAAGTACTTCTTCACACAATCAGAGTTGAACATAAGGCAACGAAGATGGTTGGAATTGATCAAGGATTATGAATTGGAAATTCACTATCACCCTGGAAAAGCGAATGTAGTTGCAGATGCATTGAGCCGCAAGAGCTATTGCAATAATCTTATGGTGCAAGAATGCCAACCAGCTCTATATGAAGAGATGGAAAAGTTGAAATTGGAGATAGTAAGTACAAGTCAATTGAACGAAATGAGGATCAAGTATAATTTGGAGGATAGAATCCGACGAGCTCAGAAGGAAAGTACAGAGATCCAGGAAATAGTTAACAGAATGCAGGATGGACACCTTCCTACTTTCAGAGTTGACGAGCAAGGAACAATATGGAAGAAAGAAAGAATATGTGTGCCAGAAGTGAAGGAACTCAGGCAGTTAATCCTGAAAGAAGCACATGATTCGAGATATTCCATACACCCTGGATGTACTAAGATGTACCAGGATTTGAAGCAACGCTTCTGGTGGAAGGATATGAAAGTTGATATAGCAGGACATGTCGCGAATTGTGACACTTGTCAAAGAGTGAAAGCTGAACATCAGAGACCGGCAGGATTACTCAAACCCTTGGATATTCCAGTATGGAAGTGGGAAGACATCAGTATGAACTTTATAGTTGGATTACCCCGAACTCAGAAAGGCAATGACTCGATCTGGGTCATTTTGGATCGTTTGACGAAGGTAGCACATTTCATACCTGTAAGAGCAGATTACAGAGTAGACAAGCTAGCAGAACTATACATTGATAATATTGTGAGATTGCATGGAGCACCTCGAAGCATTGTATCTGACAGAGGATCGCAATTCACTGCCAAGTTTTGGCAACACTTGCATGACACTATGGGAACAAGCTTAGAGTACAGCTCAGCCTTTCACCCTCAGACCGATGGTCAGACTGAAAGAGTTAACCAAATATTGGAAGACTTGTTGAGAGCATGTGTTCTGACATACAAGAAAGATTGGGAAAAGAGCTTATCTTATGCAGAGTTCTCATACAATAACAGCTATCAGGCTAGTTTGCGAATGTCGCCATTTGAAGCACTTTACGGCAGGAAGTGTCGTACGCCTTTGCTTTGGTCGGAAGTTGGAGAAAGAATTTTCTTTGGACCAGATGACATCAAAGAAGCTGAAGAGCATGTGAGTAAAATTAAAGAGAATCTGAAAGCAGCTCAGAGCCGTCAGAAGAGCTACGCTGACAAGCGAAGAAGAGACTTAAGCTTTGAAGTTGGAGAATATGTATATCTGAAAGTATCACCCCTTCGAGGTACGAAGCGATTCCATGTCAAAGGAAAGTTGGCACCGAGATATGTTGGACCATTTGAGATTACCCGGAAGATTGGCAAACTTGCTTACGAACTGAAGCTAACCCAAGACCTAGCTGGAGTACACCCGGTATTCCATGTATCGCAGTTAAGGAAATGTCTTCGAGTGCCAGACGAGCAAGTGCCAGTGGAAGCCTTGGATATTCAGGACACATTGGAATATCTAGAATACCCTATCAAGATTTTGGACACAGCTGTGAAAGAAACAAGAAGGACTTCTATTCCTTACTGCAAAGTTCAATGGAGTAATCATACCGAACGAGAAGCCACATGGGAGAAAGAAGCAGATCTACGACAGAAGTACCCGCACCTCTTCGAGCCATAGGTAACCCTTAATCTCGGGGACGAGATTCCTGTGAGGGGGGGAGTCTGTAACATTCCGTGTTGAAAATTGTGGATTTAAAAATTTTTGTTTGAATTGATTGCTTAAACCTAGAAGTGTGATCTCTCTCTCCTCTAATAACTCATAGTAAAATAAGTTGTGCTTTTAATTGTAATTAGGAGAATTAATTGATTGTGTGATTTGGCTTTTGTTTGGTTTCTATTTGTTGAGTGGAATTTATATTTGAACTTCTAAAGTTCAAATATAAATTCAAAGCTAACATTCCTAAACTAACTATCCTTCTTGGACCCAAACCACTCAAACTCTGAAAACAACCCGGCCCAATCTCTCTACCTCCTCTTCTTTAATTCCTGCGTCGGCCCATTTCGCGGTCCGGTCTCCCAGCCCATCAGATCCGGCCCAGCACCACTTCCCTTCTCTCTTTCACTCACCGACACGCGGGCCCGCTTCGTCAGCATCTCCTTCTCCCTCACGCATCGCTCCGCTCCTGCCTCTCCCGCACGCGCCGCTCACGCCGACGCCGCACGCATCGCTCCCCAGACCCGGCCGAATCCTTTCCCCCGCGCCAAGGAACCGCGTCGCCCCTTTCCAGCCTGGCCGCGCCCATCCTTTCCTCCTTCCCCACGCAACCTCCCCTACTTAACCCCCTTCTTCTTCCCTTCGCCGTTCCCAAATCGACCGAGGGCAGAAGCCCTGCTACACTACACCGCCGTCCAATTGAAGGAGGGGAGAGGTGGAGGAGGTGTTGGAGGAACCGCACGTCGGAGGAATTGAAGGAGGAAGCCTCACCGCACCGAGAATCGCCGTGCCGCCGAGCTCGCCGTCGACCACGTCATCGCCGCCGCGGGACGACGAGGAAGCACCGCCCTACGCCTGTACCACGAGTCCACCCCGAGTTTGGCCACGCTCTTCGTCTCCTCCCCTTCGTGAGCACCAACGAGACCTTCCTCTTCCCCTCAATCTCTCTACTCTTCTCTGTCTGTGTTGTCACCGGCCGTCGCGCCGCCATGAACGTCCCTAAGAAGCTTTGCCCGCTTGATTCCTCTGTCTGATC
>CM014276.1:3271482-3297648 GCA_004135705.1 Alloteropsis semialata | reverse complement strand
TGTAGACTGGCACTGGAGCGAAGCTGATCTCCCCGGTCATCGTGTGCTGCACGCGAGAGATACGTCCGCCGATTTTCCGCGTCAACAGGATGACTACTCGGACGTGACGACAAGATGATGCCCAAGGGCTTATCAGCCCACAAGCAAGGACAACATGCCGATTCTCTGCCTCGGACACGAATCAAGCTAAGTCATACTTTAATACTTTCACAATATTTTTCGGTAACCGCGTATCTCCATATACATGTCTCCATGATCATCGCCGACTACCCTTGGTTTGTTCCCGACTGCTTATACAGCCCGAGCGCTACACGAGCAGTCGGGCTACACCCAACGGACGCATATTGCATTTTTCTCCATCGTTTATTTCTTTTTCCACTCTTGTACAAGTCGCTAAAGTACTTGGGAAGCACACGCCTTAATCCGTGAAGCCTCGACTCTTCTGTACGCCTACGTTATTACGCGTGCATGCGGCCCAGCTCCCTGCGCTATGGACTACGGCTATCGGGGATCAGGTGCATAAATGTAACAGGATAACTACCCGAGGAAATTAATAGACTTAAAGAGTTGGAAGTAGAAATTCTATTACATACAACGCCAAATGTTTTTCTCCAGAATTAGTATTTGCTACACCATATACTGCATATCCTTCATATCTTCATTGTAGGGAACAGGTTTGGATCCCGAGCTTGCCTGTTACGCTCGGGGGCTGGACCACTCCGGCATCGCCGCCAGCTGAGTACTCGAGTCAGTCAGAACTCGGGCTGGTACTACACTCCACGACGGTCGCTAGCCGAGTGCTTTGCAGCACTCGGGCTGGCGCTACACTCCACAAGGATCGCTAGCTGAGTGCTTTTGAGTACTCGGGCTGGCGCTACACTCCACGACGGTCGCTAGCCGAGTGCTTTTGAGTACTGGGCTGGCGCTACCGCATGACGAGGAAGACGAAGACTTGACGGACCCTCGACTCGGCCCTCGCGCTCGGGGGCTGGGCGCCGGGGCGACTACTCGGCGTGCCTCGGACGGCTCGACTCGGCCCTCACGCTCGGGGGCTGGGCGCCGGGACGACTACTCGGCGTGCTCAGCCCTCACGCTCGGGGGCTGGCGCCGGGACGACTACTCGGCGTGCCTCAGCCCTCACGCTCGGGGGCTGGCGCCGGGACGACTACTCGGCGGCGTGCTCAGCCCTCACGCTCGGGGGCTGGCGCCGGGACGACTACTCGGCGTGCTCAGCCCTCACGCTTGGGGGCTGGCGCCGGGACGACCACTCGGCGTGCTCAGCCCTCACGCTCGGGCTGGCGCCGGGACGACCACTCGGCGCGCCTCAGCCCTCACGCTCGGGGGCTGGCGCCGGGACGACTACTCGGCGTGCCTCAGCCCTCACGCTCGGGGGCTGGCGCCGGGATGACCTGTCGGCACGCTTTGACCCTCACGTTTAGGGGGCGGGCTGCCGAAATTAACGGATGATCTAGCCAGATGCTCCTTGACTAACCCTTGGACCGATTCCTACGGAATCGCTTCAAGGCTCGGGGGCTACGGCCAACGGACGCACCTCGCGGCGCATCCGTTGATTGTCTGGCAACCAAGAACAAGGCTACTAACCCTTGGACCGATTCCTTCGGAATCGCTTCAAGGCTCGGGGGCTACGGCCAACGGACGCACCTCGCGGCGCATCCGTTGGGAAATGGCTCTCTTTTTCTCTCCAGTATCACGCGGTTTTGCTTCCAACTGCAGCAAGCTCGAAGCTCATCAGATGGCACGACCTCGCCGACTTGTCACTCAACCACGTACTACTCGGGGGCTTGTCGGGGGTAGACCCCCAGGGGTACCCAGAAGGCGGATTGGCCCAACCATCAAGGGGCGGCCCAATCCGAGTGCTGTCGGGCCGGGTTGTCAGACTGGGTGGCCCACCACTCGGAGGCCCACCAGTCGGACGAGCCGGATGGGCGCGACGGCGCACGCAGCAAGAAACAAGGCGGCGTATCCCGCAAGAAGCTTGGAGATCAAGATAAACTAGCCAGAATTATAGGGAAAGATATATGTAATCGTTATAGCATCGCATCCTTGTATTTCGGGTAGGTTATGATCTCTAGCCGACTTGTAACTCAAGGCAGCCGGACTATATAAGGCGCCTTGAGACCCCCCTCCAGAACACGATTACAACCCACGCATTCATTCAACCTAGGACAGAACCCAACTACGGAGATCCTTCAGGAACTTCATACACAGCAATCCATACACCCAACACAGGACGTAGGGTATTACGTCATCCTGACGGCCCGAACCTATTCAATCCTTGCGTCTTGTGTTACCATCGACTTCTGATCCTCGATCTGTCCCTCGACAAATCAACCACGCGGACTACCCTGTGTGGACTGCCGGGTCCATAAATCCGACAATGGCCATCAGCTTTAAACTTGGGGGCTAAGGGGGAAATAGTATATTTCTTTTTAGAAAGTTTTTTCATTAAAGACCCTAGAATTATTTTTTATTCTTGAAAACATTTCTAGGCTAATTGTTTTTTTATAAAAGCTGGACACCATTATATTAAATGGGAAAGTTTTTGCATCATCTTTGGCTAAATGTCAAAGCCCGAGGGCTGCTTGCAAAAAGTAGGCGGCAGGGAGCACATCATGTTCACTTCAGGAGGATCCAACAAAGGCGCAATAAAGCGAGGAAACAACTCAGTCCATGCTCAACTTGTTGAAAAACAACTCGGCAGACATGAAGACATGAAGACGCTCGGGGGCTTGACGGACCAAGATCCATAGGAGTCCTTATGGGTCGGAGGCCCATGGGGAAACTGGGCCGGCAACTCTGACAGATACAAGGATAAGACGTACAGGTTAAGGAAACTAGTCGGCTGCTAGGAAACAACCCGGCCTACTCTGGTTAGGACTCTGTGCTTAGTATTCGACTAGGAATCTATATTATTAGACTTGTAGACCCTGTCTCCTGAGTATATAAAGTGATGCAGGGACCCCTTGTAAAATCATAACCAACAATACGAAGCGATCCACCTCATACAGGACATAGGGTATTACGCTCTCCATTGAGGCGGCCCGAATCTGTCTAAATCGCCTCGTGTTCACCATCGTGCTTCAATTCTTGGTGAGGCCCTTGCGAATAACTCGACTACCTTGGGACCCCCCACGGTAGGCTAGCCGGTATAAAAAACCGACAGGGGGCACATATCCAGTGTACCAAGCTACCAAAAGGCTAACTATCTCTTCCCTAGTGGCTCTACGCTCTTTCTTGTCGAGGTGGTTGGGTTGCTATTCCACCAGCTTGGGGGCGACTGCCGGTGTCAAAAGATTATTGCTCAACGGCTCTCCTCTGAACGCTTGGAGTGTTCGAGGATCTCCATGCGAAGGCGTCTTCGTCGGCACAGAGAGCATCGATGAGCCTGCTCTCCTACTTAGGAGCAGGAGTGGATCCAACCTTCGTCTTCTTCCCAGCGGAGCCATCGGGGTCGATGGGGTGCTCCTCATCTCTTTCGTGGGCTTGGAGGGTTCGGCCTTTCGGTCGGAAACGGACGTTCTCCCCGTTGCCTCGTTCTCGATCTCCTGCAGCTCTACCGACGCCATGGCTCGGGTCGACTGCTGGCAGCATTCCACCTCGCACTGATATATGCACTGGAATGTGGTGCCGACTGTAATGACACCCTTGGGCCCCGGCATCTTCAGCTTGTGGTAGGTGTAGTTCGGGACGGCCATGAACTTCGCGTAGCAAGGTCGGCCCAGGATCGTGTGGTATGACCTATGGAACTCGACCACCTCGAAGGTTAGAAATTCTGTCTGGTAGTTGTTCAGGTCCCCGAAAGTGACGGGGAGGTCGATTTGCCCGAGGGGCACGACCTGCTTTCCCGGCACGATGCCGTGGAAAGGCTCCCCCGTTGGTCGGACACGCGAGCGATCGATGCCATCGCATCAAGCATCTCGGAGTAGATGATGTTAAGCCCGCTGCCGCCATCCATCAGCACCTTGCTGAGGCATTTTGTCCCAACGATGGGGTCTACCACCAGTGTGTAGCATCTAAGTCGAGGCACCTTGCTCCCGATCGAAGGTAATCGCGGACTCGGACCATCGAAGGAAGGTCGGCACGGCCGGCACAGCGGCGAATACCATCTCACACCGGTGGCCCTTCGCGCGGGTCTTGGAACAGTATGAGTCCGACCCACCGAAGATCATGAGGCAACCGTCGGTTTCGGGGAAGACATCCTCCTTGCCCTCCACGGCGCCGTCCGTCGGCTCGCGTTTCTTTCCCTGGTGTCGGGGTTCTTTACCGCCGGCAGATAATAAAATCGTGGAGCGCGCGTTGGGCCTCGGGTGGTAGTGCAAAAGGACACGGGGGTTTATACTGGTTCGGGCCACCCATGGGGTGTAATACCCTACGTCCAGTTCGTGCTGCTCGTGTTGTTTGCACTGGTTTGTAGTAGGGGGTACAAACGGGCGAGAGAGGGAGAGCTCCCAAGTCTCTGGTGAGTGAATCGAGCTCAGTCCAGTGACCGGCTGAAGGAAGAAGAAAGTCGAGGGAGAGTACTCCTCGGGAAAGAAGAGAGGCTCCCGGCCACCCGTAGGAGGCCCGGGAGAGAGGAGGAAAAGAGTCGATCTCTCCTCGCAGGAGGCCTGGCCTTCCCTTTTATAGCTCAAGGGAAGGCTGGGGAAGAAGTACAGTCAAAGGGTAAAACGGGAAAAAAGGAGGCGTGCCTGCCCATGCTGTGGGGCCCGTCGTCCTTCCGAGCACTGTAGCCATGTCCTGCTGGTGTCAGTTGCGTCAGGGAGTGGTTGGCACAGTGTAGCAGCTTGACTCCGGGTGCTGCGGTCTTCTCGGAGGTTGCTTCGTTGCGAAGGAGCGAACTAGTCGGAGACGGAGATCTTGTCGGGCGAATCGGAGTCCTGTCGGGCGATGGAGCAGCTCGTCGGGCGATGGAGCAGCTCGTCGGGCGAATCGGAGAGTAGTCGGGCGAATCAGAGACTGGTCGAGCGAGGACGCAGCTTGTCGGGCGAGACGCGGTTCTTATCAGGCGAAGGAGCAACTCCTCGGGCGGGACGGAGCAGCTCGTCGGGCGGTGGTGGAGACTACTCGGGCGCAGCGTGCTTGGCTTTTCTCCAACCACTCGGATGCAAGGACGGAGTCCACTCGGGGAGATCGCGAACCTGTCGGGCGAAGGTGCAGGCCACTCGGGAGCGTTCCTGCTGCGCCGCCCCGCTGCTGCCTGGGTCCCTGCAAGAGCGCGTGACGAGGCGGAGCGCGTCCGTCGAGAAGTCGGAGCACTTATCGAGCTTGAGCACCTGCAGCATGTGGCCGCGTGCGCGGACGAGCACAGCGATGTCCTCGTCAGTGACGGTCATGCGGCGCAGGTGGGCCGCCTTGAGGTACTCGAGAAGCACTTGAGGTACTCGGGTGCAGGTGGAGTCGGAGTCCAGGCACATGCATACCCTGCTGCCGCTCTTCAGTTGTGCTGCATTAACTCAAGAGGGAGAGAGAAAACAGAGCACTGCAGTACATTTATTGGAAGTAGGCATGCATGTACGCGGCGTGAGATTAACTTCAAGAGAAATTCTGTTACATGCACCCAAAGAAAGCTACCAGGAGGTTATTAGCTCTTTGCCAATCGCACATAGGAGGTGTATATCAAGCTGCAGGTTATTTTTAATCGCCGTCATTGGATACCCCTAATATTGGTATCCGACACCTGGTCACCCTTCCTCAGTCCACTGGACAGGAACTGCTTCATCAGGGCGCAATCTTTGTACAGGTGCTTCACGGGGAATGCGTGATTTGGGCACGGCCCCTCCAACATCTTCTCAAAGTGATCCGGCACGTCGACGGCCAGGGTTCGCATGCCTTTGCGGTCGTCTGCGGCCACGAGCGTCTCATTGTGGCGAGACTTGTTCTTCTTCTTCTTGCCTTGTCGGTAGGAGGGGCCCTCGTCGGCCTCCTCTTTTTGTTTTGCCTTGCCATCGGGCCTCTCAAAGATCGCACCGATAGCCTCCTCGCCAGAGGCGTGGCTGGTAGCGATGTCGAGGAGTTCCTTCATAGTCCGAGGGCTCTTGCGTCCCAGCTTGTGAACCAGGGATTTGCAGGTAGTCCCGGACAGGAAAGCCCTAATGACGTCCGTGTCAGCGACGTTCGGGAGCTTGTTGCACTGCTTGGAGAAGCGCCAGATGTACTCCGGAGGGTCTCCCCCAGTTTCTGCCAGCAGTTCTTCAAGTCCCATGGCTTTCCGGGGCGAGCATAGGTGCCCTAGAAGTTTCCCACGAAGATTTCCTTCAAATCCGACTAGCCTCGGATCCGGTCGATCGGGAGATGCTCGAAACCACGTTCGCGTCGAGTCGGCCAGGAACAACGGCAAGTTGCGGATAATGAACATGTCATTATCTGCACCGTCGGCCCAGCAGGCGAGCCGGTAGTCTTCGAGCCACTGGCCGGGATTCGTTTCTTCTCCGGCGTACTTCGGAATGTTCGCCGGGGGTCGGAATCGTGGCGGGAAAGCGACGTTTCGTATCTACGAAGAGAATACCTTTGGCCCCGGGGAGTCGGGGCTTTGGCTTCGGTCTTCGGCGTCGTCGTAGCATCCCCCACGCTGGGGGTATCGACCACGCGCGGGCTTGTCTTGTCCATCCTCGGTGTGGCGTCTCCGAGCGTCCAGGGTGTGGCGCGCGTCGCGATTCACCCCGAGGCATCCCTTGATGGGCGCCGTCGCAGACCGTTCCCCGCCTGGAAAGGGTTGGCGGACGGACGCGGCGTCACCGCGTCGCCTGCTCGCAGTTTGGCGGCTGGCCTCGAGCCCGCGCCGCCGTGACTGCGAACTCTCCGCCTGCTGTACTGCCACCCGTTCGAGCAATGTACAGACCTCGCGGTGCACTTGTCGCGCCTCCGGTGTGGAAGGTTCTGGCATCCCACGCAAGAGCGCTGCCGCTGCCGCTATGTTCTCCCCCGTGCGGGCAAACACAGGCGGGCCTTGGTCATCTTCAGCAATCCACCGATTCACGTCACGCGCGTGCGCCCGTGCCCGCCCGCCGTCTCCGTGGCACCGGAGTTCTTCCTCGAGCCCGGCTCTCTCTTGCTCGAGTTGGCGGCGCATGTAATCCAATTCCTTCTGTCGCTCTCGCAGCTGTTCGGGACAGGGTTGCGGAGGCTGGACCGCATTCCTTCCCGCGGCTGGGACCGGTGGGTTCGGAGGAGGCATGTGGTCCAGCGAGTCCGAGCTAGCCGTCTGTCTGTCCCGGGCGTCGTCAGCCATAAAACACTCGCGGGAGGGGTAATGACTCCCCTCGCTTGAGCCCACACTGGAGTCCTCCAACATCTCTTTCGCAAGGTGGTCGTGGAAAGATTCCGTAGCGTAGTATGCCATCCCCACAAACCCACTGTCCGCGGGGACTGGATGTGTGCATTTCTTGATGCTCCGCTGCGCCGTCAAGGCTGTGTTATGCAGGCCAAAGGGAAATGCTGTCGGTGTATCTCCCTGGCCTGCCTTCAGCAAGGTTGACCCTTGTTCGAAGAGCTGTGCCGCCACGTTGGCGAGTGAGTAGTCGACGCAGAGGATGTCTTCCTGGGACGGTTGCGGCCCCAGGAAGATGCCAAGCTGTCGCCTCAGCTCGTCGCCGCTAGAGCCGAGGGCTTCAGCGCCTCCAGGGACGCTGTCCTCCGGCTCGTGCAGCTGCA
Source organism: Alloteropsis semialata (assembly GCA_004135705.1). Lineage (NCBI taxonomy): Eukaryota > Viridiplantae > Streptophyta > Magnoliopsida > Poales > Poaceae > Alloteropsis > Alloteropsis semialata. Next base: position 3,289,977 of record CM014276.1, on the reverse strand, counting down.
AGCTCTCAAGGGTCTTGATGGCGAATGCGAGGTTGTCGATGGTGGAGTCGAAGTCGGCGGGGTGAAGAGGCTCGGCCCAGATGCCTGCTGGAGCCAGTTCCTCACCCACGGTGACAATGAAGTCGAGGCTACCGAAGCGCACGCACGCGCCCGGAGCCCAGCTCGAAGCGTTGCTAGCCATCCGCGACCTGCCAAAAACGTCGAGACGCGCAAAATGCCCCTACCTGGTGTGCCAACTGTTGGTGTTTCGATTAACCGGCTAGTGATTAAGAGTTTACGCGTCTGGCCCAGATGGTTTTGCTAAGGGACATAAGAATTTATACTGGTTTAGGCCGAAATACCCTACATCCAGTTCGTCGCTATCTTCGTGTTATTAGCAAAGTTTGCAATACGAGGGTACAAACAAGCAAAAGAGAGCGTGGAGCTCAAGTCTCTGTGAAGTGTATGAGCGTATGAGAGATGTTCTTGCGAGCGTGTCCCCTCGCAGGGGGAACTCCCCTCCCTTTTATAGAGCAAGGGAGGGGAGCAGAGAGAGAGAAGGAAAAGAGAGGGAGAGCGCGAGGGTTGGGGCCGGAACCGTCGGTGGGGAGCCGGCCTTCTTCTCTTCATGACGCATGTCCCTCGGGGCCGTCGTCCTCTGACCGGCAAGTGGAAGCACACGGGAACGCGCGCCCTACGCGCCTCTGTCTAGTAGGCGACGTAATCATGATTCCCCGTCTCGTCGCATTTACTCCCCCGCCAAATGGGCCTCGGGCGCTCCCCATTGGCAGGCGACAATCGCGGATCTTCGGCCGGCCATCTCGGGGCGCGCGGGGCGCCCGACCCCTCCGCAAGGGGTCAGGCGAGGCGGAGTCATTGTGGCTTGTCCTGGTTGGGGCCGATTCCCCCGAGGGGGTCGGGCGATACAGAGCGCTTCTTCGCCCGCTCAGGCGATGTCTGGGCCGCGGGACGCCGGCCCATCCCTCCTTCCTGGTGGGCTATTGGGGCCTATTCGTGGGCTTCGTGTCTTTCTTCTTTTATCGGTGTAGCTTTTGTGGCCTTCTATCCTTAATCCTCTGTCTTTGGATATCCCTAATATCGATACCCGACAGGGATGCGCTCCCGCACGTCCCTATTGTCTTCTAGGAGACGACAGCCTGAGGGACCAACAACGCGGGAAGGACAGAGCCGACCATGCCGACGACACCTGCTCTCTCTCTCTTTCTCTCCCTCTCTCACTCTCTGCTCTCTCCCCTTGGCCTATAAAAGGGGATAGATTTCTTTCACACACACACACACTCACGCACGCCGCGCACAGAGACCTAGGACTTCATCCCTCTCTCGCCCGTTTGTACCCTTTACTGCAAACTTTGCTGGTAACATGAGAAGAGCCTCGAACTGGACGTAGGGCATTTCGGCCTGAACCAGTATAAATCCTTGTGTCCACGGAGCAAAACCATTCGGACCAGACGCGTAAACACATAATCACTAGTGGGCTAATCAAAATACCGACACTTATTTTCTTTCTATTTTTTTTGTTTCGGTTGGTTTCCACAAAAATAAGAAAACAGAACTCCCTTTCCATGTCTCCCTTACTTCCTAGAAATCCAGTTCCACGGCGCGCTTCTTGGCGCACGACCGAAAGTTTCCTTTCACGAGCGAGTACCTTGGGAACCAACATATGAGTCGTGTTGGTTTTCGTGCCATACACGGTTGTACTGATTAGGGCCAACCATATTGCCCTATACTCGTTTGTACTAATTAGGGCCGGCCTCGTTGCTCTGCCATACATATTGCCCTATACTCGTTTGTACTAATTAGGGCCGGCCTCGTTGCTCTGCCATACTCGGCTATACGGATTAGGGCCGGCCATATTGTCATGCCATACTCGGTTGTATTGTTTAGGGCCGACCATGTTTTCTTGCCGTACGCAATTGTACTTATTACGGTTTTAGGGTTTTGGGTTGTTGGGCTTATACAGTTACTGGTATACTCTGTCCTATGGGGTTTAGTATCTATGCATGACTGCCTGCCATACATGGTTGTACCGACTATGCTGACCATGTTGTCCTGCCATACTCGTTTGTACTTATTAGGGCTGACCTTGTTGCGCTACCATACTCAGTTGTATTATTTAGGGCCGAGCATGTTTCCATGCCATGCACAGTTGTACTGATTAGGGTTTTATGGTTTGGGTTGTCGGTGCTACACCGTTACTTATACTCCATCTCATGAGGTTTAGTATCTATGCATGGTTGGTCTGCCATACACGGTTTACTGATTAGGCCCGACTATGTTGCCAGTATGCAGATGTTAGTGATAAAAATATGACTATTAATATAATATAGAAAGGAGGCCAGCATATATAAAATGCACAGGTAATTTGGTCTAACCGTGAGTGAAAGAAAGGGACCATAATCAAATAAAATAGTGAGAAAAGTAGATGTACTGTTGTTTAGAGGTTTATCTGATGATACCGGTGTTATTATGTGGATTTATGTATTTTCAGAGAAACCGTGGAGCCCCCGATCAAATTATTGTACGATGTGTGCAATTTACTCAAATTTCTATACATGCCAACTCTTCATCAGCTATTAAGCCCCGTTTGGATATGTCTAGATTTTAAGAATCTGTAATCTAGAATCTAGAAGAATTCCAAACGGGATGGATTTTCCAAAGAATTCCGACAGTCAGATTGTCGGATTCTTAAAATCCTGAAATCCACCGTCGGGCACCTTCCACCAGGGATATTGAATGCTGCATTTACCCTTTTGCCCCTAGACATCCCAACTAAATTCAGCCCAACCTGCCTTTCTGCCGTCCGTCCGTCCCTAATCTCACGGGACATCCGCAGGCGTCGACGTCCCCGCCGCAGCCCCTCCGCATCGTCCGCCCCGGTGCCCGCTACTGGAATCCATAAATCCAACCAGCAATATGTAGATTTTGTCCACAATCTAGATTTTGAAAATCCACCGATCATCCAAACGGGGCACCCCCTCAATCCTCCCCGTCGAATCAGAAACCCTAGCTTCACCAGGATGACCGCATCCGGCACCAAAGGGACCTCTCCGGCGCCCACCGTGACGGAGGGAGAAACCCTAGCGGCGGACAGTGTTGGGGCAGCGGTTGAAGAGACGAAGGTAGGGGCTGGGGCTGCAGCTGCTGTTGAGGAGCACGGTGAGGTGGAGCCTGAGGAGGAGGGGGAGCCTGAGGACGGGGCGGGGGAGGAGGATCCTGACGGGCAGGCGGAAGATGAGGAGGAAGCGAAAAAGGATACCGGGGAGGTGCAAGCTGCGGATGGGATGAAGGCGGCGTTGATGGAGCCACTGGCGGTGTTGAAGCCCTGGGAGGGGGACGAACCTGAAGAGCTAGAGATTGAGAAGGAAGAGCTGGATGAGGAACCTGAGGAGGCCGCACCATCGGAGGAGGAGCCTGAGGAGGTGGAAAAGGGCAAGGCGGAAGGGGACGGTGTTGAGGAGAAAGGCTCAGTGGATCGATCCGCGGCAAATGGTATGTGGAGGCTATGACATGTTGATATGCATATTAACATATAATTGTTATGGTGGTAGTCTTGTTTGTTGGTTTCGATGCACGATGTGTGTATGGTTTGAAGTGCAAGTGTTCAGGTGCTGTGTGGGAGCTGGGGTGGACAAACTTATGTACACTGTATACTCTGTAGAAAATTCAAGAGTCACAAGCCTTTTTCGTAAGATTGTGCTCACTTGGCTGGTTAGGATTCTGAGTGTTTTTGACACCTGGTGTGAAAATGGCAGCAAAATGATTTATCTTCTCCAAATTTTGTTGGTTAGCCAGTGCGACAGTGCTGTCTAAAATACGTCCTTTCAAAGTTTGTTTACATTCTGGTTTTCGCCTCTGTTAGAATCACATGTTGAAGTATGAGGAGCAAAATATCACACAACAACAACCAAAGCAGTTCCCCCAAGTAAAGAAGTCACAACTCTTAAACTTTTATTGTAATTTGCATGTAAAAGTATTAAGATATCTTTAGGTTTTCTTTATACTCAATGCTATATGTTCCTACCTTGTAAATCTTTGGCATTCCACTCACTTGTAGAATTTTTTATGTGCTGTACACTAATAGCTAAACCTCTGTAAAAGAGTCACCTTTTCCTTCTATGTGCTGCAGACACGAGTGAAGTATCCAAACAGGAACATGGTAAATGTGGCAACACAAACAAGGATAAAGTTGCTGATCAATTGAGCAAAGGCAGTGATAGAGGTGGAAGCCAAAGTAATGATGCACAGAACCCTGAACTTGCTGGAGGTCTTGAAATATTTGTTAATGAATTGCCTGAAGATTGTGTTGAGGAAGACATTGCAATGATCTTTTCCCAATGTGGGGAGGTCAAATCTGTTAGGATAATTAAAAATTCATCAACCGGGAAGAACAATGATATTGCATTTGTTTGTTATGCGAGCATTGAAGCTGCAAAGAAGGCTCTCATTGAATTTAAGGAGGGAATTGAGGTTTTTCATTCGACAATGAACCCTAAGCCCTTTTACATAGTTACTTCAATTTGTCAAAGCTTAATGCATAATGGATTAATGGTCATATTCTGTTTTGTATGTTGTTTTCACTAGGTAAAAGGAGAAAAGGTCAGGGTATCTGCTTGCCAAGATAATCATACCCTTTACATGGGAAACATATGCAAGGGCTGGACCAAAGATCAGGCACGATATAACGCGCTTTAACTGATGTCCAGAATTTTATTTTGTTGTCTTCATTTACAATAATATTAATTTCCAAATATAAATTGGTTCGATTTGGTTGAAGGGATAAAATTATAGCTACAATCTATATCTGGATAGTAGTCTGAATTGTCCAGTTTGTCTAAATTTATAATAATTAATCAAAGGTAGACTGTAGCCTCTACTGAGTCAGCTACTCAGACCACCATGAGCTGCTTCTGATTTTTCTTTATAATTTATCTTGCTTATAAAATGTAAATAGAGCTGAAATGATAATTATTTAATGCAGCTAGTGGAAGGCTGAAGTAGCTAGCTATGAGAAGGTTTAAACGGTTAAATTTTATGTGTATTCTACCATACTACACATATTGGTAACTTACGTTGATAAATATAGCCATTCTTGATAAAATGAAAAGTAATGTGAGATTCAGAACTGTAGAAGGACTTAATTGGATGCCACATGTGTGATTGCATCATTGCAAAACTGTGATCTATTGTCAAATCCAGAAAATTTGAAACGTAAATATAGGATATCTAGACTCATTTACATTGTGCCACCGGATTTGTTTTCCTTTTTAATTGTGCCACCGGATTTGTTTTCCTTTTTAATATAAAGTATTGTTTTCTACCCTGAGTTCTATTTTTCAAACTGCTGGAAGCATTTGATTCTTAATCCACACTTATCAGTTAATACTTCACTGTTAATTTTTTTAACTTGTATTCTCTCTGAAATAAGAGAGCAGAATTCTGCAAATCATCACTTGCTGTAGAACTGTTATAATTTGTTTTATATTTTTTTATCGCTCTTTAGGTGCTGACAACCTTAAAAAGTATCGGAATTCAAGAATGCAAGATAACTTTTCCCACTTCCAAGGGACGAAGTCGAGGATTTGCTTTTCTTAAATTTGACTCGCATTACCATGCCAGAGCAGCATTTCGCCGGTTAATGAAACCAGATGCTATTTTTGGTACTGATAGAAGTGCTAAAGTATCTTTTTATCAAGGCTCTATAAAACCAAGTGAGAATCTTACAGAGGTAAGCATTAATTGGTGTTTTAATATATTCGGACATCTTTTGTCCAGTATCTCAATTATTTCAATTATTTGTGTTATTTTTCCTTAATTGATACTGTGTCATATTGCTAGTGAACTAAGTTTTATAAAGCCAGTTTTCTGTATACTGCGCAAGTCCTGGTTGACTCTGTTTCTTTCATAAGACTAGGGGAGTGCATCATGTTAGGTGGTTTGCTTGCTTGCTGGGAATGAATTATGTACAAACTTGAGGCCTTGAGCACAACAAGATTACACAAAACATCAGTAGTTAGCTCTTTTTTTCTGTTTGTTGGTTGATGGTTGATGTTGCTGGTGATGGTTGATGTTGCTGGTGACCCCAACATATTCAGGTCACTGATCTATATACCCAGGTACCTATTGGTTGTTCATGGAACATACGTATGTAAGGCAAACCTAAATGCATTTGTGATGTATTGGTACGATGTTATAACACATTGATAGAAAACAGTTGGTCTCAGCTGTAAATATTTATAGCATGTAGCAAATATTGCCAGAGGTTCCAAATCCACAAGGAATTCAGAAATCCCTCTCTTCAATGGCCACCATGTGTCAGGGCTGTGCAACCCACATATCTCCATGTCTTGCAGAATCCTTGGTTCCCTTGTGCCACCACCACCACCTCTTTTCCTTCTGAAATCTGCTTCCTTCCAATTGTGTGCACCTTCCTGGATGCTCCGATCAGCAATTGTTCTTTTCCTCTAATGCTTCCCGTGTGCTGGTGAAACTTAGCAGATCGAACATCCTTTTAGCACTGCTGGATGGAGTTGCCATTTTTCACTGCCATGTTTAACTCTCAAAGTACTACATATTGTGAGAATCTTATTTCTATAGTCTATATATGATATCTGTTTGTTTCTCATTCTGCTTATAAGGTCTTAGGATAATCAACATATTCAGTGATCTTCAGTGCTCAATCCAGATCTGTTATTCCGTACTTAGGTGTGAGCTTTTTACTGACTGTGGTAGTTGTTTTTTGGGAACTGGTTATTTGTACAGAGAATTGATTGTTCAATTTTTAGGTTTGTGATTTCCTAGCTAGCTATGTAACCTCACTAAAGTAAACGCAAAGTTTTGTAGATTGGTCATGTGTAATCCAAAAGGTTATGTCAAATCAGTAAGCAACTTTTGTACCCCCAGTCGAGGACTATGTTTTGCATGCAGATGCCATCTAACAAATCAGATATACTTTATCTTTCAGTAATTTAATAATGAAGTTTCTCTGACATTATCGGACATTAATAATCTGTCATTTCTTCAAAACCAACTGCTATTCTTTGTAGGCTAAGAAAGTATACCTGGAACATGTCCCTCTTTCATGGGATGAGGATAAAATTAAAGAATGCTGTGAAGAATATGGGAAGATTCTTAGTGTTGACCTTTTCCAGATATCAAAGAACATGCGAAGTGAAACCTTTTCTTTTGTTGAATTCTCATCCAGCAAGAGTGCATTAGCTTGTATGGAAGGAATAAATAATGCGAACATTGTCGATGGAGGTTTCAAGGTATCATATGTCCTGTTTTCTTAAGCCCTTCAGTCGTTTTGGCTAACTTTCTGACATGGACATTCTCTTTCATGACCTAGTTGTCTGTGTGTCTTGCTCGGCCGAAAAGTGGTTTAAAGGTCAATAGTTCTGCAGCTTCAGAAGGTACCAGCACATCTAAGAAGGAAAAAGACCACACAGACAAGGTTGTAGAGAAGGGTTCACCACATAAATTGCCAAAGAGCAATAAGAACAAGCTTGCCTCTCTGACAAAGGAGGTCCTTGTGAAGACGAATTCGCCAAGTAAATTACCAAATGATTGTGATACAAAGCTAACCTCACAAGGCGCTGCAGAAGTACTGCAAATATCCAAACCTCCTGAAGGGAAGAGGAAGGTTCAGAAGAACAAAAACACATCTGTAAACCAAAAACCATCACAGAAAGCGCGAAATAATCGTATGTTCTCTTGCATAAGTTACTTGACAATTATTGGATGAATGAAAACGGTTTCTTAAACTAATGATGGTGCAGGCAATGTTCATGAGGGCCAGCGAACCAATCAAGGTCCTGCAGTATTGCAAACACCTGATTGTTCCAAACGGAAAAGGAAAGCTGGCAAGAATAAAAATATCTATATAAACGAAAGACCACCGAAGAAAGTGCATAACAATGGTATGTCCTCTTTGATAACTCAAAACTCATTGATCCATCATTTGATGAGCTAAAACTGGTTCGTATACCTGAATATGCAGGTAATGTGAATGGAAATTCGAGATCCAAAGTATATGCCTCTGATCTGGTATGACATGAAAGTTTTAGATCTTGACATTTTCTCTCACCATCAAATTTCTCATATTTTTTTTATTTATATGTTACTCTTGTATGAGCCTTTTAGGAACCTCATGCTGGATTCATCCCTCCTTCAAGTCGAGTCCACAGCACCCATGCATATGATCGGCGGAGGTGTAATTCTTTTTCAAATTGTCGCTTATTGTTATGTCTTTTGTGTCGACTTTTGGGGAGTTGAGAGGGCGAAAGAGATGATCGGCTGGCCAGAGAAGAGAGTCCTTCATGCAAGAAGGCTTTTCCTTCTTAATCCTTGCTTGCCTGATCCTCCACTCTTCTTATGGAGAGGATTACTTATTAGCCAAGTAACTAAGATTATAACTAATATAATTTAATATTAACAATAGCATCCCTAAATTCTTATAATCTCACCTTAATGGACAAACAAACCCATAGTTACCAGAATTACGCAGGGAGGCGCTGAACTGCCATTCAATTCCTGTGTCAACTGAAATTGCTCCGAAGTGATGGCCGGTATGTGGGGGCTTATGTGCGAACCCCAACAGGTGAAGAGTGATGGATGGAGGACATTGGAGATGGCAGCAGCACTGAGGCTGAGACATAAGAGTCACTGTTGGTGATGCTGCCAAGGACTGATGTGAGATTTGAGAACAGGAAGACGCAGGAGGGAAGGGGGCATGGCTAGTGCCGGTTAGGAGCTTGCTGTGGCAGCGCAGTCTGAGCACCAGAAAGATGAGGCCGACGGAGGCTATCCATGCAGCTTGGTGTGGGAGGTTGTGAGTTGTGATGCTAGGTCTGGATGATTAAGTATTAGGCTGGGCCTAACCTAGTGCAGTCTCCTTTTTCTTGCGTACCCCCCGCCCTTCTCTTTCTCTTTGCAATATTATTCCGAATCACGAACCCAATCAATCGCTGATTCAGGAAACCATTCCCAATTCACGAACCGAAGAGGTACACCCTGGAGAATCATATTATAAAAGAAATGCAAACTGTGAACCACAAATCCTACAGGCCTTGATTCTAGTAATAATCAAAAACCAACATGGCATTGTTGTAAGATTGTGAGCCTGTGGTTACTTTTCATGTTATGAGTTGCAAGTGAACTCCATGGCCCCAATTCTTAAGGGCTTTGCCCCTATTAAGACCATGACCATAAGGTCTGTATCAGATTTTAGAGAAAGCGAGACAAAGTGAAGCAAAAGAGTTTTCTTTGTATTTGGTACTGTTGAGGTCTGGCTTAGCTTGTACCTAATCAGTTATGTTTTAATGCTTTCACAGAACTGAAGAATACGATATCCATCCAATAGATCGTCATGCTTATACTAGAGGTATGATCTTGCAAGATTTGTATTTTGTCAATTAGGCATTTTCTAATATCATTTACCTGACATCCTCATTTAGTCCTTTGTGTAAGTCGAAAATCTCTTCTGAACTGTTTGGGTGTTACTGTATTCACAGACCAATGTCATTGTTTTTATGTATAGTGTATTCAATGCCATGTGAGTATGGCAGTTTTACACATTTGGTAGTTATTCCAGAAGCATATGTTAGGGTAAGTGGGTAATCATTAACCATTCATTTGTAGGCTAGAGATGAAAACCCTTGTCTCAAAAAGATGAAGCTATATAAAATAATAGTAAAATATATTAGTTTAATATTAATATAATAGAAAAAGAAGATTTCAGAGGTATGTTAAAAGAGTTTCATAATGTTTTTTCTTGTTTCTGTAAGGCTACTAATTACTGAGCCACTGAAATACCATTATAGATATACGGCCATGAGCTCCTTTGTCTTCAGCCAACTAACACTTACTTTGAGAATTTGATTAGTTCGATATATTTTTATTGGTGCTAGTGATTTTTTGCCTGCAAACCTGTGGTAGTATCTTGTACTGAGGTTATTCTGTTCCTCTCTTTTCAGTTGGCCAAAAATTTTTGATTAATCTAACATTTTCTTTTCTTCCTTTTTTGGCAGAGATCGCAGCTTTAGGATCAGCCTACTCTGGTTATACAAGCCATGCTGGCTATGAGGTAACTCATGACAATACGTTTGTTTGATCGCTATACAGATTTCCAATTCAGATAGTTTATAGTCAATATAAACTATGACAGGAATGCATATAACTGCTCACGTTTTGATGTATGCTTGGTTGCTTTTGTGTATGTGGTAAAAAATTATTGGACAGTTGTCAAATATAGACTTCTGTATCTGATACATGATAGGGATGTTTCACGTCATCATTATTAGAAGGCATTTGGGCATCAGTATTCTAGAAACTCTGCAAATCTGAACCTGCTGCCATTTTTTGGACACAATTCCTGCGGATTGTTTTGGTCTGTATTTGGTCCCCATGTAGATTCTAGGCACCCCTATGGGCATATCTTGTTTCTAGTAATCCATCATATCATCTCTGATGTTTGCAGATCTTTGGTGTGTCTTTTCGAATTTTCGGCTATATCTGATTATATTTATTTATTGTTCCTTGCAGGCTGGATATACTTATGTATATCCACCCGCTCCACCTCCTAGGGAACCCTATTACCATGGGAATGGTTCACACATCCCTCGGAGAGGAGATTACTGATAAAGTGCCAGCTCCGTGCTTGCATTTGATCCCATGATAGCTGAGGTTCTGAGTTGATTTCAGTGTACATATTTAGATAAATCCCATAGAAGTTCAAAACAGAATGTTGGTTCCTGAAGTACGGACCCCTTTGGTTGAAAGAAAATTGGCGATAAAGAAGTGCAGCCCTGCACACCGGTTGCGTGTTAATTTCTTTACCTTCATTTGTAAATGATTCAAAAGCTTTGTGTGTGTGTTTGTAGCAATAACATTTCACATTGATGTCATTAGTATAGGTATGCATGACCTTGCGCCGCTTAGAGCAAGTCCAAGAGCTCCTCATTCCAATCCCCAATAGCAAAAAAATGAGTGTATTGGGGATGGAGGAGAAAAAAACAACTCCAACAGATCTTCAATAGCTCCCCTATTTTTTCTCTATTGACAAAAAAACACCTCTCCATCCCCACTATAGTGGAGATAGCTCTCTCATCCTCAATCCCCATATTTTTGGGAATGACTTATTGGGAAGCTAATGGAGCAGTTTTTTCAATAATTCAATATCTTGATTTTGTCCATCCCCAAAACCTCTCTATTGGGGATGAAATATTCTCAAGCCGTTGGATTTGCTCTTACAGCGTCTCATAAACTGCACCGACGATTGAGTTGAGCCAGACCCATCCGTGGGAAGGCGCCACGAAGATAATATGTTGGCACGGAAGACATTTGGTTTTCTAACCTGGTGTTGTACCTCAAAAGAGACTAAAAACAAGCCGCGCCCTCTTATATGGTTTTGGCCTATCCATCAAAGTTATGGAGAGATTGTGTTGGGATAAGAGATGAGTAATTTGTTGGAGATGCTCTTAAAAGCTGCAGCCATGAGTATCAATCCCTCTCACACCAATTAGCAATAACACTAGCCAAACAAACTCCCAAGATTGCATTAGTGCATAAGTTGTGGTACCACTTCTTTCTCATGCTCCTCGGTGATGCAAAGTGGTAGTAAAAATGTAAGATGGCTGCAGAGTTTATGCAGCACTTCTTCGCTAAGCATGTAAAGCATTAATCATAATTACACAATCTTTTGCAATGACTCCATTAAAGTGATGAAGTGCACAACAAAGCATTAATTTTGTTTTTTTTAAAAAACATTAAATTTAGGATAACAGGTGTTTTATTACAGCAATAGTAGCTATGTTAAGAAAGGTCCCAAGAAGAGGGGAAGGAAAAGCCAGTACTAAAAAAATGGAAATTTTGAATAGGCACGCTGGGTGCTAAACATAGGCAAAACAGTCTGCAAAGGATAGTTAAAACATGTCAGATTTTTTTTTAAAAAATATCCTCTATTATTTGTAGCAGAATTGTCAAATCTAGAACTATCAAACATATTATTCCGTTCTCACAACAAAATCGTACTATCATAAATGATATTATGATCAACAGATATATGTAAAGGTGCATCTAGGCTGCAAATTCGGTTTTGGAGATTAATAACAATGATCATTACGATTAACATATGTTTTGCAGCGGTATTCAATTTAGTTAGTACAATGATGGGTTTTAATGGTATTCTTTGCCACTATCGTATGGCTTTCATTATATTGGTTCAAAGCAGTGGCGGACCCAGCCGAAAAATATAGTTGGGGCGAAGATATATGACAAACTTAATCAACAGTAAAAAATAAATCGCATATAAGCACCACAATCGTAGCAGAACCATATAAATTTGAGTAGAGATGGTAATTCGATAAATGAATAGCATAATCAAAGATATAAAATCCCTGCATGAGCGCTTGGCTGCCCTGACATGACATTGAGAGCGTGGGCAAAAGGAGCACGTCAGCTGCAGCGAACAAGGAGGAAAGCCAATTGATTTCACAGTTTAGACTTCACGATGTGCATGTCAATTGGGCCAACAACACAGCTGTCTTGTGGCCGGCCGTCCGGCCCAAGTGTTGCCTAGCACAACCGCTCAAGGCCTAAGTAACCAATCATCTTCAACCTTGCTCCTCTTCCTGACTCGCTCATCCCGTCGCCACGGAGGCCATTGCTTGCTCGCTGCGCTCGGCTTTCCTGGAGGCATCCAGTGCCTAAAAATCGAGGGTAGGGGTTCTAGTGTTGGTCGCTACCTGGGGCGGCCGCCCCACCTTGCTGTAGTGGTAGGTCCGCCTCTGGTTCAAAGGATATGCGAGAAGCGTAAGGACAAAATAGTTCTATTGTGCCGATTGGAGTTGAGAGACACTTGGAGTAATTTGGTCTTTTATTATTTTCCTTTGGTTGTACTATAAAGGGGGTGAGAGTAGTAGCTTGACCTACTTGAGCCTAGAGTTTAGGTGTAATACGCACATGTGAAAAACTAGCACTAGATAGCTTAGAGAAAGCCTTGAGAAGTATGGAAGCAAGTTAGAAACTCAAAACGGTTTGAACTGGATGAGTTTTTCTAACTTAGAAAAATCGTTGAAATGGCCACCGACTGTTGCGGTCGTGTTTAAGACTGAAAACCACAACAATTGGTGCTGCCTGAGGTAAGAATAGTGTGTACTAGAGACCACCGGTTGTTGCGGTCTGGCTTGAGCTCAAGCACTCCAACAATCGATCCCATAGACCAGATGGCCAAAACCTTCTGGAATGACCGAATGTTGCAATGCTACAGGGTGTTTCACCCACCGCAACAATCGGTTCACATGTGTAGCCGTTGGATTTTAAAGGAAAAGGGTCACTAATTGTTGCGGTGCTAGTATTTTATACCATTGCAACTGTCAGTCCTCACGCATAGTTGTTGCCTTACCCCTCAATGGCTAGTTTGCTTGTTTGGCCTATAAATACTTGATGACCTCGTGCATTTGAGCTCTCTTTTCACATGAGAAAGTTCATATTGACGTTTGGAGGTCAAGAGCAAGCAAAACACTAGAATGATTGTGGAAGTTCTTAATTTGCAAGATCAAGGACATCATTAGTGCATAGGAAGTAACAAGTGTGCATCCACCCATTCTCTTGGTCCTGTGCAGGTCAAGTGACGTTCTTCCTTGTTACTCTTGGTGATCGGCATCACTTAGACGGCTTGGTGATGTTGTTCTTGGTGATCTCTCAAGGAAGCATGAGAGGCCCAAGAAGGTGTGCACGACTTTGGAGTCCATCATTTCGGAGGGAACAAGCGACATCCACTAAAGAGCACTTGATACTCGTGTTGGATCAAGGGGAGCAACACCCTCGCATTGGGTGATCCAATGAGGTCTAGTGGAGAGTGCTGACTCTTTGATACCTGGGGAAAAAAATCCAGCCTTCTATCTTTCTCTTTACTTTTGACAATTTACTTTCCGCATTCATATTTCTTAGAACTGTCATGCTAGACTAGAATTGGAACTAGGTTGCAAACCTTTTGGTCGACTAGATATAGTCACACTTTCTATGGTTAGGCACATGGGATGATTAAACTTGAATAGGTGTTTATTTCGACAAAAAAATTGTTAGAAGTCTAATTTACCCCTCTTAGGCATCTTGATCCTTTCAGCATGGTCACATGGTTTAATTTGCTACATAGTTTGGAGGAACTGGTTAGCTCAGAAGAGTTAACATCTGTGTCAAGGGAAATCTCTTACAATTTATTTTATCAAGCATACCTCTCTTTTATCATTTTTTCTGATTACAAAGCGTCGCATGAACTTCGTCCTCCACATGTCCACCCCTCTCCCCACCCCATGGGCCGTCCAAGGCCACCGCGAGCAGGGCATCCCACACAAAGGGTCCTAAGGCCCTAGGGCGCAAAGTGAAGAACTACCGCCTCGCTCATCGCTATCGTGGGGAGGATATCTGAGGGTAGGAAATACATGTGCAGGATCTCCTAGGAGAATATTGAGGCAAGAATGGCGAGGAAGGCAGAGCACGGAGGTATTTGGGCAACGCGGGTGGCGAAGGGTGGCGCGGCAGGTAGAGGATGCAAAGATCTATGGGCAGCGAGGCATGTAGAGGGCGAAGGCCTTTGGTGGCAGGGCATGTGGCGGAGGGTGGCTGCCATGTGAAGGGATGCATGCGTGGCTTGTGAAGCGCGGGCTCGCTCAAGCGTGATGGCCGCTAACTAGCAGGTGGACCCAGCGGCACGAGCATGGGGAAGCGGTGTTTCGGTGCGCTCGGGATCAAGGCTTGAGAAAAGCTAGTTCCTATGGCTGCGGTGGAACGGCCCGAGCAACATCCGATGGCCGAGATTTTACACCTAGATAGGATGTCTTCAATTGTTGTCGAGACAAAGAAAAAACATAATTTATGTAAAGTAGGTGGTTGGGTTTTATTTTAGTGAATCCTCATTTTTCATTGGCCAAATATTTGGATACTGGATCTTCCTGGTATCTTCTTCTTGGCTCTGGTGCCTTGTCTTTTTTTTTGGTTGGGGTGGGGGGATCAACATGATTTTTGATTGGTCTAGGATTGGAACTCCCCGGTGTAAGCTCAAGCGGCTTCATCTCGGGCTCAGGTGCCTTGTCTTTCTTTTAGGATCAACTTGATTTTTGATTTGACTAGGGTTGGAGCTGCTCGGTATCTCTTGTTCAAGCAGATGTCTGGCGTATGCTAGAGACTCATAGTTCGGCGGGTTTTGGGGTCGGGGGGTTGGGTTAATTTCTAGCCTAGGGATGCAGTTATGCGCGAATTCCGCCTGTGTTGACTGGAAGACTAGCTTTTAGCCTAGTCGTCTCAACATAGCAGGTCCCAAGCCCTGGTAAAGGAGGAGGGCGGGTGTTAGGTTTGGCGAACCAACCTCGTACTTAGCCATTCTATGGAGATGAAACCCATGAGAAAACCGTTGGGGCGTAACCCTCTTAGCGACGCGCCATATCGGAACCCGGGTATGGTGATAAATGGGCAAGGGCCGGGTCATCTCCCCCTTGGGGACGCGCCGTGTCGCGGTCTGGGCTCGGTGTCAAGTGTGCAAGGATCGGGTCGTCATTTCCTTAGTGGCGCGCTACATCGGCGCCCGGGTGTAGTGGAAAATGAGCAAGGGTCTTCGCACCTCCCTTGACGGGTGCGAAGGGCAAGGAAGCTAGCCGAGCCAACTAGGTTTCGTGTAGGTAGTTGGAATGTAGGGTCTCTAACGGGTAAGTTACGAGAGCTAGTGGATGCAGCGATTAGGAGGCGTGTAAATATTCTATGCGTCCAGGAGACTAAATGGAAGGGCCAGAAGGCGAAGGAGGTGGAGGATACTGGTTTCAAGCTTTGGTACACGGGGGCGTCATCAGGTAGGAATGGTGTAGGTATCCTGATCGATAGAAGCCTTAGGGATGGAGTCATAGAGGTTAGGAGGCGAGGTGACTGGATTATCCTAGTCCGGCTGGTAGTTGGAGATTCGACCCTGAATGTGATCAGTGCCTATGCCCCCCAGGTAGGCCTTAGTGAGAGCACCAAGAGACAGTTCTGGGATGATCTGGATAGTATGGTCAGTACCGTGCCTACCAGCAAGAAACTCTTCATAGGAGGAGATCTCAATGGCCATGTGGGTGCGACTAATGTAGGGTTTGAGCGAGTGCATGGGGGTTTCGGGTATGGTAGCAGGAGTCAAGAGGGGGAGGATGTTTTGAACTTCGCGTTGGCTTACGACTTGTTGATAGCGAATACCCTTTTTAGGAAAAGGGAGTCTCATCTAGTGACCTTTCACAGTGGACAACACTCGAGCCAGATCGACTTTATCCTTGCTAGGAGGGAGGATAGACGTGATTGCCTTGACTCTAAGGTGATACCGGGAGAGAGTGTTGTCCCCCAACACAAGCTTGTGGTGGCGGACTTTCGTTTTCGGGTACGTGTCCATCGGGACAAACGTGCCAAGATGGCAAGAACGAAGTGGTGGAAGCTTAGAGGAGAAGCGGCGCAAATGTTTAAGGAGAGGGTGCTAGATGAGGGGCCTTGGGAGGAAGGAGAAGATGCAGACGACATGTGGCTTAAGATGGCAACATGTGTTCGGAAGGTGGCCTCAGAAGTTTTTGGCATGAGTAGTGGGGGCAAACAGGAAGGGAAAGACACTTGGTGGTGGAATGACGAGGTGCAAAGGACTATTAAGGAGAAGAAGGAGTGGTTCAAGCGCCTCCACCTTGACAAGAGTGCAGCCAACATCGAGGGCTATAAACTAGCGAAGAGGGCTGCAAAGCGAGCTGTGAGTGTAGCAAAGGGTAAGGCGTATGATGACTTGTACCAGTGGCTAGGCACGAAGGAAGGGGAGAGGGACATTTACAGGATGGCCAGGATCCGCGAGAGGAAGACAAGGGACATCAACCAAATCAAATGCATCAAGGATGGGACAGATCAACTGCTAGTGAAGGATGAGGAGATCAAGGACAGATGGCGAGAGTACTTCGACAAGTTGTTCAATGGGGAGAATGAGAGCCTTACCCTCGAGTTAGACGACTCATTTGACGATACCAACATATGCTTCGTGAGGAGAATTAGGAGGATGAGATCGGGGAGGCCTTGAAGAGGATGAAGGGCGGTAAAGCATTGGGTCCTGATGGTATCCCCATTGAGGTGTGGAGATGCCTTGGTGCTAGAGCGACAGTATGGTTAACTAAGCTATTTAACCTCATTTTTCGGTCTAACAAGATGCCCGAAGAATGGAGGAGAAGTATACTAGTACCAATCTTCAAGAACAAGGGAGATGTTCAGAGTTGTACTAACTATCGTGGGATTAAGCTGATGAGCCATACGATGAAGCTCTGGGAGAGGGTTATCGAGCATCGCCTAAGAGGAGTGACAAGTGTGACCCAAAATCAGTTTGGGTTCATGCCTGGAAGGTCGACCATGGAGGCGATTTTCTTAATACGACAATTGATGGAGAGATATAGGGAGCAAAAGAAGGACTTGCATATGGTCTTTATTGACCTCGAGAAGGCGTATGACAAAGTTCCGAGAAATGTCATGTGGTAGGCCTTGGAGAAGCACAAAGTCCCAACTAAGTACATTACCCTCATCAAGGATATGTACAAGGATGCGATGACGTTTGTCCGGACATGTGATGGCGACACCATTGACTTTCCTATTAGGATAGGCCTACACCAAGGGTCAGCTTTGAGCCCTTATCTATTTGCTTTGGTGATGGATGAGGTCACAAGGGACATACAAGGTGATATCCCTTGGTGTATGCTTTTTGCTGATGATGTAGTGCTAGTTGACGAGAGTAGGGCAAGGGTTAATGCGAAGTTAGAGCTGTGGAGACGCACGTTAGACTCGAAGGGGTTCAGACTTAGCAGGACCAAGACCGAGTACATGATGTGTGATTTTAGCGCGACTAGGCATGAGGATGGAGACGTTAGCCTCGATGGGCAAGTGGTGCCTCAGAAGGATACTTTTCGGTATTTAGGATCGATGCTACAAAAGGATGGCGACATTGATGAAGATGTTAGGCATAGAATCTCAGCTGGCTGGTTGAAATGGCGTCAAGCTTCTGGCGTCCTCTGTGATAGGAGGGTGCCACAAAAGCTAAAAGGTAAGTTCTATAGGACGGCGATCAGACCGGCGATGTTATATGGTGCTGAATGTTGGCCTACTAAAAGGAGGCATGTCCAGCAACTGAGTGTAGCTGAGATGCGGATGTTGCGGTGGTGTTGCGGACACACAAGAAGGGATAGAGTCCGGAATGAAGATATTCGGGAGAAGGTGGGAGTGGCACCAATTGAGGAGAAGTTGACCCAACATCGGCTGAGATGGTTTGGTCATGTTCAACGGAGGCCTCCAGAAGCGCCTGTGCGTAATGGAGTTCTAAGGCGGGTCAATAATGTAAAGAGAGGTAGAGGTCGACCCAAACTGACTTGGGACGAGTCGGTGAAAAGAGATCTAAAGGAGTGGAATATTTCTAAAGAAGTAGCTTTTGATAGGAGCGCTTGGAGACTTGCTATCACCGTGCCTGAA
>CM014276.1:3237598-3256943 GCA_004135705.1 Alloteropsis semialata | reverse complement strand
GGGCCAACGCCCCGGCCACCACCGTCGCCCCCCGCCGCCCACGGGCCGACCCCCCGTCGCTCACCCCCGTCGCCGGCCGACCCCCGCCCACCTGTGTGTTTTTTTTTCATTTTATTCATTTTTATATGAATTTTGTTATTATATCTTTTTGATATATCATTTGTGATACTAATTTTTATATATATAAACATTGTGATGCTTAAATTTGATATTAGTTTAGTTATAATAATTCATTTTGTAATTGTGAGATAATTTTGTGTAAATTGTGTAGAAGAAGGCAAATGCATGTTTAGTATATCAATTATGTCAATTATATGTCATTTTCTAAATGGGAGATCAAAGTATATCAATTATATCAATGTGTGTCTTTTTTTCATTTTTATATAAGTGTGATTTTAGTTGATAATTACCTCATTTTTTTAGATCAATTATCTCATTTTTTTGATAATAGTTGGATATTAGTTTATATCAATTGTGAGATCGATTATCTCATTTTAACTTTTTTTTGATAATAGTTGGATATTAACTTTTTTGAAAGTTCAAGGACGAACTTGGCCTCTTGAGGAAAGTTGAGGGATGATTTTGCCATTCCCTTTCATGCTATAGAGTTCCATGAACAACATATATACTGCAGTATCAGTCCTTGTTCCATGGTTCCACGGATGGTCGATTTAAGACATTTTTTTCCTGTGACTTTAATTTATATATCTTTATATACTTCATATACCATTTTTTCAAGCATAATATATAAAAAGGCACACATACGCACACGCGCGCGTGTACCTATGACAACTCTTGATTGAGACCACGGTCATGCAGCTCTTTGTGCACTGCACCACGGATGGAGATTTAGCAACATGATATGTGCTGAATAAGTTCTCTAATCAAACTATGTTGACGCCTATGCTTGTTTCCATTTTTACACAATCATGTTTATCATGGTGATTATCTCAATCTTCGATCGAGACTATTGTAAGGTTTGAACGTACGATGCTTTGGTGGATGGAGCAAAAACCAAGCCCTAGTGTTGAAGATGTTGGACCCAAAACTTATTTTGATGAACTTATGAATGGTGTGGAAGATTGTGGGGCAATTATTTGATACATCCATGTAGATTTATAGAACGACGCTGCCTAGCAGTAGGTGTCGGTGGGTACAAATCTTGTAGGCAAGTACCATCAAGGCCATGGTATAGCTGCCAAATAGCCGTAGTTCATGGTTATGCACTCACTTTGTTAAAGCTCTCAATGATTAGTATTTGTTTGTTTTCAAAATGGGTTAGTGTGGGCGTAGGCCCACGATTTCAGAAGAACATGCGAATGTCAGTTGCTGGCGAAAACCTCTCAGTCGCTAGCACTTTGATGAAATATGGTGGGAACTGTATGGGAAGTAGCATTCCCCTTCTAGGGACAAGTCAACGTTATTATTATATGAATTTTTGTTACATCAATTATATGAATTTTTGTTATTATAAGAATGAATTTTTGTTATAACGATATAACGGTATATAAGAATGAATTTTTGTTATTATAACGATATAGAAGAATGAATCTTGGTGTATTAGTTGGATATTAAACTTAGTTTAGTTTCTATGTTTTAAATTTCAATTATATGTCATTTTTTAAATGGGAGATCAAATTAAACTTAGTTTACCTTTTCATATTAGATGGATTTGGGACTTAACGAAGACGAAACCAACGATCTTCTCAATGAAATAATTGTTGAAGGCAGTGGTGCCGTCCCCGTCCCTGAAGCCGATGATGGCAGCAACACCGATCAGTACCTCAACATGTCCGGGGAGGGAATTGAGCAGTCAGATGGTGACGATGATGAACAAGGCACCGATGCTGATGAGGTACATAAACATTAGCACATTTAGTAATAGTGCCACGATGATTTAAGAGGTACATATATTAATAATTAAGTATCCTCTCTTAACTTTTAGCCCTCCGCAATGACGTCGAATTCGGGGAAAAGAGGACCTACAAAAAAGCTGGAGGGTCGTTTCATTGTCACACAAGTGGACCATGCAGGCAAACCAATTGCCCTAGCTGACGTTGCAAGGAAGATGACAAATCAATGCGGGGTTGTTGTCAGAGATCACATCCCAATCAGCATTCCAAGATGGAAACCTATGAAACGCGGGGATACAAACTTTGTCCCTCAAAGAGAGAAAGATATGCTCTGGCAGCAGCTACAAGAACATTTCACAGTGCCAGCAGGAACTGAGGATAGAGTGAAAGCTTGGGCTCTTTCGAAGATGGCAGAACAATTCCAGAGCTTTAAGAAGAAACTCTATAGAAATTTTGTTGACAAGAATCGCACGCCAACTTTCACAGGAGCATATGAGAAGCTAAGACCCCACTGGGCTGCATTTGTGCAATACAAGCGTTCGACACTTGGAAAGAAGCTTATGGAGACGAACAAAGCTAATGCCGCCCAGAAAGAATACCATCACCATCTCGGCCAAGGTGGCTACGCTGCAGCTATTCCAAAATGGGAAAAGATGGAACAAGATCTACGTGATAGAGGTATCACACCACAGACATCAACTTGGACTGACCGTGCACGACATTGGTATTATGCCCATGGCGGAACATTGGCCCCCGATACCGGGGAATGCATCTTTGGACAGCAGATACAAGAAGCCGCACGGAGACTTACGCATGCCATAGAAGCAGTTGCCAAGGGAGAGTTCCGCCCGGACAGAGAAAAGGATGAGCTCACGTTTGCTCTGCAGAATCCCGAGCATCCTAGACGGATGCGAGGCAAAGGAGGGGTTCTGTGGAAGTACGGGTTTGCCGACTGCATTGAGTCCTACAGAAGTCGCAGCAGAAGAAAAAACGAGGAGCAAGAGAAGATGCGACGACTCGAGGAAAGGATACTGCAGAACGAACAAAGAACTGGGGAGGTTCAGCGGCAACTGGAGATAGCACTTAGCTCTCAGCAACAAAGCCGTGGATCCGCTGGCGCTCCAGTAGACCCAATTAGCCCTACCCAGCATCATCGAAGCAGTTGCGCGTCCACTGACGTCCCAATTCATGCTCAAGTCCAA
Source organism: Alloteropsis semialata (assembly GCA_004135705.1). NCBI lineage: Eukaryota > Viridiplantae > Streptophyta > Magnoliopsida > Poales > Poaceae > Alloteropsis > Alloteropsis semialata. Next base: position 3,253,888 of record CM014276.1, on the reverse strand, counting down.
CGCTACCCCGTGGACGATATAACCAGGCGGACGACCTGTGAGCTGCACAGTCTATTCAAGAATTTAACGTTCAAGGTGGCGTACGGTACTGCTTTGCCGAGTCAAGAAGGAGATCTCTACCATGGAGGGCAAATACCTGCTGGCTATGCTAGAGTTGGGGTGGAGCAGGTCTTGGCCGGGTACGAATCACTCCAGCTTGACATTCCTGGAGGTGACGGGGAGACGACACTAGAAGAGGCAGTTCATGGTGTTATCCTATGGGAGAAGCGTTACATCGTCTTAACTCCTGAGGGGCCTTCGTCGTCACCCAAAGCTCAAGGGCATCTCCGCCGCCTCCAGCTCCGCAGTCCCCGCCGCAGCAATATTCGCCTGTTCTTCCTGAACAAAGGTCAATTGTGAGATCAATTATATCATTTTATATCAATTATCTCAATTATCTCAAATTTTTGATATTAGTTTATATCAATTTTTAGGAACTAGTTGGATATTATACTTAGTTTAGTTTCTATGTTTTCAATGTCAATTATATGTTATTAGTAAAAGAATGAATTTTTGTTATTATAAGAATTAATTTTTGTTATTATAAGAATGAATTTTTGTTATAACGATATAACGGTATATAAGAATGAATTTTTGTTATTATAACGATATATAAGAATAAATCTTAGTTTAGTTTAGTTTCTATGTTTTAAATGTCAATTATATGTTATTTCCTAAATGGGAGATCAAAAAACTTATTTTAGTTTATATACTATAATAATTGTGAGATCAATTAGATGGATTCTAGTTGGATATTAGTCTTTTTTTGTTTTTATATTAGTGTGATTTTTTGATAATAGTTGGATATTAGTTTATATCAATTGTGAGATCAATTATATCATTTTATATCAATTATCTCAATTATCTCAAATTATCTCAATTATCTCAATTATCTCAATTATCACAAAGGTCTCCGTCGCCAAGAACTCAAAAATCTCCGTCACCTCCAGCTAAGCAATCTCCGCCGCCAGCACCTCCGCCGGCAAAGAAAGCTAAGCAACAGAAAGCCAAGGCACCAACAAAGCCACCTGCAAAGAAGCCAGCAAAGCAAGCCAAGGAACCTGCCAAGCTACCATGGAAAAAAACTGATGAGGAGTGCAAGCAGCATAGTCTGGATAAGGTTAAAGAGTTCTTCAAAAAGAAGGAGCCCGAGAAAAAGAAGTAGTTGATTTTGCTAAGTCTGCTTTCTTTATTGGCATGGCTAAAGAAACTCAGAAGAAATTGTTGTCGGACTATGACCGCTCTATTAAGAAATCGTATGAGAAGAATCAAAGGGAGGAGAAGGAGCGACGGAGTCAACAGAGCCAAGAGTCTACCAAGAGCCACAAGAGCGTCAAGCAACAAAGGAAGGGAAAGGCTGTTGCTCAGCTCGGTGAGCAGGAGAGGCAAACAATTGATCCACTCATGGTGAATGCTGGAATTGGACCGGTCGACCTGCTTGAGTTTTGCAAAGAGGCAGGAATGACACCCTCGCAAATGCTAGATGAGAGTAAGACCCCAAAGGCTATACCAAGGTGGCCATTTCAGCTTGGCTTACCTCTAGTTGACCCCGATACGTACAACACGCTGTCAACAAAAATGTACAGATTACATGAATGGTACCTTCAGGCGTCGGCCCAAAGCCAGAACATGGTGGGATTGAAGATTAGAGATGATGACTACTTTCGTGGCGATAATGTTATGTATCTGGAATTCTCAGAAATTTACCAGATATACCATAGGGATGCCCTTGACGTGTCTCTCCTCAGCTGCTGGGTGCTGTAAGTGCTTCATTTATTTCTATATTTAACGTCTCCTATGTATTGTCAACCTATTATTAAACATTTATTTTTTAAATTGTATCCTGTAGAATGGAGATTGAAGAATGCAGGAAAAACTCATACTTCCACTTGGGCTTCATCGACCCAAAAACTGTAAACCAGCATATGTTACTAAATTTTTATGAAGACACAATGAACAACATTGACATATTCTTACGTGTACAACATTACAAGACAATGATTCTATTTCCTTACAACTTTGGGTGAGTACTTTTACTGTCTTGTGCATCTTTTAGTTTTCTTCCTAACATAATTTTTATTTCAATTGACGTGACTCTTGGTACAAAACTTGCATGTAAATAGGTTTCATTGGATATTATTTGTTATACAACTGGACATAAGCTTGTTGACCATTATGGACTCATTGAGGGGACCACGGGACGCGTACCAACCAATGATTGACCTCCTTCAAAAGTAATTTTCGTCCTCGCACTATTATTCCTCTTTAGCTCAGCCAAGAATTCCATTTATTTCATATGGTGTGCGCAGGTGTTGGAAAAAGTTTCGTGCAGAGCAAAAAGGTCCATTCAAGGAACAACTTGGTATCAAGGGAGACTTTCCGGTAAATACTACTATACATAGACCAACATCTCTTTTTTTGTTTCATTATCATGATTATGCATGTAATGACTTGACCATTTCTCCTATAAAGTGTTATAGGCAGAATGAAGACACCAATTTATGTGGATATTATGTCTGTGAGTACATGCACACTCTTGTAGGGCATAAGACGATCGTCACTAATTGGGACCTAACGGTATGTTCCATTTCCATTGAAATCTATATGTATGTATGCATGCATGTGAGTCATAAAAGCTATTATTTATATTTTTCTATTAACCACATCCTCAGATGAAGACAATGAAAGATGAGATCTTACCGGACCAAAGAGTCGCGGCGATTCAAGAGACACTCTGCGGATTTATAATCGATGAGGTCGTGAGCAAGACAGGAGCGTTCTGGTGGGATGGACACGAGCCCGATACAAGGAGCAAATATTAGGAATTTTGTATATGCTCCTTTGAAATCTTGGTGTAAATATTAATATTGAAATCTTGATGTAAATATTAATATTAATCTTGGATTTATCAAAATTTGTTTTATTTAAATATATATAAGTTTAATATTATTACCGTATATATTAATATCAGTATTAATAGTTTAATGCATTAGTGACGTATAACTAATACATATATGGACATATACGTATATTATTATACAGGTATAATACGTATCTCTGTATAAAAGAAACCAGAAAAGAAAAAGAAAAAGAAAAACAGAAAAGAAAAAAAAGCCCTTTAGTCCCGGTTGGTAATACCAACCGGGACTAAAGGGGCTCCACCCTGGGCGCCGCGTGGAGACCCTTTAGTACCAACCGGGACTAAAGGTGGCCTTTAGTCCCGGGTATTTACCCGGGACTAAAGACCAGGACCTTTAGTCCCGCCGGCGTAGTCCCGGTTCAACAACCGGGACTAAAGCCAGTTGGGAACCGGGACTAAATGCGACTTCTGTAGTAGTGTACGTATCTCTGTATAAAAGAAACCAGAAACGAAAAAGAAAAAGAAAAACAGAAAAGAAAAAAAACCCTTTAGTCCCGGTTGGTAATTACTAGAGGGGCTCCACTCTGCGCGCCTCGTGACTCACAATAATTAATTTCCAAAGGTAAAAGTTTAGTTGCCCTAAAAGACAGTTTCGTGTTTCAAAAGTAATAATAAACGTTTTTTTTCTTCTTCTAAGCACCTGGAAGCAAGAGCCATATATCCTTCTTAGTTATTATTAGATTAGGTATATTTCTAAGCTCACCGAGAAATCTGCTGGCGATATCCATGAATCGCCGAGCGCAACGCCACCAAGCTTGACCTCCAGTGTGCCGGTGCGTATTGCCCTCGCCACAGCGACGCCGAGCATGGCAGCGAGCTTGCCACCGTAGGACTCGCCCACGATGTACAGGGGGCTGTCCTTCAGACTGGGGAGCTCGTCCTTGAGGAGCAGGTCGAGGGTGGCGGCCAAATCCTGGACGGCCTGCGAGTCCGTCCTTACCAGCGCGCTGGGGTCCTCCACTGACATCAGTACCACTGATGCAGATCACTAGCTAAAAGCTAGTCAGCCGCTAAGAATGTGAAAAATGCAGGATCCTACTTACCACGAAGACGAGGTCGGCAGCCTTGAGCCATGTCCACTTGCGCGGCTTCAGGTTGACGTCCAGTGGCCCGGTCTCGAGGAAGTTGCCATGGCCGACGCCAGACCCTCCCTGCAGACCGCAAATCCAAAACGTGTGAATCGACACCACGACGGTGAAGCTGCATAATTTCTAGGGCAGACGAGCTGTACCGGGCGGCCTTGCAGCCAGAGGACTGTAGGCCATTGTCTTGCCGCCACGGAGATTTTGTGTGGGCTCCTGTACCACAGCCAGAACATATTGATTCCTGCAAAATCATGCAGTAGATCAGCGTGTTAGCACAAAGAGGAGATCGAGATCGAGATCGAAGAGAGGGGTATGGCTGACCGGTAAGAGAGGGATGGTAGTAGAGCAGCGAATTACCTGACCGGGGCTCCGCGTAGACCCAACGCTGGCTTCCGTCTGCGGTACCAGCAGATGTGGTGGCGGCACTGGTGGGAAATAGCAGGATGAAGATGAGACACAGGATATCAGAGGTCGCCATCGAAGAGCTAGCAGTAGCGAAGCAAGCCTGCATGCGTCATTAGATATGTACGATCATCGATGTGTACTAAAAACACTGGTGCGGCCTTGCCACACCCCTTCTCGGAGAGGCCAGCGCTTTGAACTTTCAAGTTGCAATAAGTTTTAGATAACATTGAGAGTACATGAACAAAAATAACTTGCACGGGGAAAACAGCCCAATCAATATTGTTTGTAATCAGTTCGGCAAGCATGGTTACAAAAAGGAATGAAATGCCATTTGTTGAAATAATGAGCATACTGCAAATATCAAAATGGCGAAATTAGATGATGAGCTAGTAAACTATATAACTGATGTTTAGTCTACCGTGTTTATACATATATTATTTGCAATAATGGACAGTTGGGCAACAGAAAAAAACAAATATTGACAAGCATATATAGGCATGTTTCCCAAAGTTGAAAAGGTCGATCTGCTATATGATCTTCTATTCTAATTATAAATACACCATATATAGTGATCAGTTGTGGTGCCGACTGAACATGCTTTAGAAAATACTAGAAAATTAGAAATCTAATGTCACACATGAACTTTTGAAAGGTAGTAATAACCTGACTTGAGATATGCATTGGAACATGCAAATCAGTATATATGCTAATCAGTAGAACAGTTAAATCGATCACTCAGGTACATAATCAAACTACATTAATTGGAACATGCAAATCAGTATATAAGCTAATCAGTAGAACAGTTATCTCAAGTTGAACCCTAGGGAACACACAAAACAGATAATTAATACAGGGTAACAGGGGAGGGAAGGAGGGCTTAAAGAGCAAACGAACCTAGAGGAGAAATCAGTTGCAAGCTAAGCAGGAGGCAACTGATGGTCCTGAACTCTCCTGATCACTGTGACATTGAAGCCGGCAGCAGCTTCGTTCTGACAAGCTAATCAAAAGTTGGGGGCTGAACAGACGGTGTGGCAAACCCAGGCTCACCACTGCTATATATGCAGCCTCCCTGTGATGATGCATGGAGTTGGGGGTGCGCCGGCAGAGAAGTGTGGCACAAGAGGGGACAGAAAGCGACGCGACTGCCATTGACTTTGTAAAGATTGCAGGCATCCCCATCAGTCATCACTTTGTAAACTTTTCACCCAATGCAAGCACTGGATACCTTTGGTGATGGATTATTTCATATGCTCCAACCATGCAACTTCTGAAACTATACTTACATTGATACAATTTTTGCACCGACCAAAATCTCTTAAGCACATATGTAAAATGACTGAGGCACCATGGTTCCTGCAAGGATTTACCTGGTGTGTCAGGTCGTCATAGACACACAGTGAAGACCAAGCCATACCTCTTTCTGATCCCTTTGCCATTGCACTTGACACCAATGCAAGCTTTCTTTCCTATCACAACTTTGAGCTAGCAGCAGCACATAGGCATTGATGTACCTGGCCCTCTTTCTTTCTGTCACACTAGTGGATTCTTCCTAGTTGCTACAGAACATGTTCTCTCATGTAGTTATTTCTTTTCTTCCAAAGCTGAATGGAGGGAGACTGGGGCACACTGTCTTTTGGGTGATGTGCCATTTGACGGTTTGAGCAGGTTATATTAGAGCTGCTCCATGTTACATGGAGTAAATGTGATTCTAAATGAGTGATGTCTCGTCCTTAGAGATTTTAATTCATGCACTAACATGTGTTGATAGTGTATAGCATGCACGGCTTGAATCTAAATTTTTGCACCAGTTTTGATTTATGCAAAGAGAATACTAGTAAATGCATAGTAAAATTATTCTGAGCATGAGAAAAATATGAATTCACTTGTTATAGCGCTCTATTTTGATCAGTAGATCAAGAGTTTATTAGGGAGCTAGCTGTTGAGCATATGCATTGACGGTTGATCAAATAGTTTAGGAAACCAAGCCGCTAATATCTTGGTGGTTCCTGGCGTATATATTTTAGCTTTCCATGCTATGCTAGGAGATCATGTTATAGCTGTGCAGCAGATAGAAGAAATGAGACGAGATGATGCCACGACGTACGTGTCGAAATGGTGTGGAGGCTCTGGTTCACCTCGCCTAGCTAGGTACCTTTACCATTGGCCGATGCATGCCTCGTCAGGCCTGATCACAGTGCTGCATGCACTCCATGTTCGACTCGATCCATCCCTGAAAGTCGCATTGGCTGGGCATGGCATCGTTGCATGCTACTTCATTATTGTCCTGTACCTAGCACAATCCAACTACTGCATCATTGCGTGCAGATGCTGCGATAAGAAAGAAAAAGGAAATTAAAGGATCACCAAGAGACACGTCGATTCATTCACCAGGAACCACGCGATTCCTACATGAGTGATTTCTTCACTTCGTCAGCAGTTTTGATCATTCACAATATTTCTCATGATCTTAGATATCTTGAGTATATATGTTCATAGAAGAAGTGCTTCCAAAGTATAGGGTCTAAACAAACCTCCTTTTTGACAACTTATTTACCAGTGTAACGAANATATATATATATATATATATATATATATATATATATATATATATATATATATATATATATACGATGCATCTTAACAATATGGAAAACCGAGTTATAACTTAAACAAATTTTAATTATAAGTGTTGAAGTATAATTTATGCCATTCAAATACTTAACTTTTGGAAAGTAGACTAGGTGAAAATACCTAAACGTATACTTTATGATTAATGTTGAATCATAAAGTTCAACAAATTATTATTGAAAATATTTTTTAACGCTGCAAGGTAGGAGCACTGCATCAGCTTGATTTTTGCTCAGAACCTCATCCTCGCATGCACCTATGTGGCACACAAAGTAAGACTAGTGTCTACTGAAGAATCCCTGTGCTTGCCAGGCGATCGAATGATGGATGCCTGATGGCGCAGCTCTTTTTAGCTGCTTCGATTTAATCATTAGTCTCTTACATTCTTTATTCGTTTTAATGATTGACTGCTCCATCCCTAGCTGCTGATTCATCTCCAATAAAGAAGCCCATTATTCACATCTGCTAAAAGCCTAAAAGTGGTTTGCAAACAAAAGAGTATGGTCGCCATTGAAGAACCATTGCCTTGCATGATGCCGCAGCTCTCCTTTGGCTGCTTTGTTTCTTTCATTCTTTTTCGTTTTTAAAAGACTAGCAGTAGCCATGTGCACGCGTGGACATGCAAGTGTTGCATCTTGATATGATAACAAAATAACGAACTTAGGGGGGAAGAAGCAGGGCAGATCACCGGCCGATCAAAATACAGGTGCTTAGCTGCATGCTTTATTTCTTTCATGCCTTGCACCTTTTTCAAAGATTAGTAGCACCGGTAGCTGCTGTTTCATGAAAGCACCAAACTGTATTCATATCAGACAGCCTGATTAGTGGTGAACAGTCAAAACTAAGCATTTCTTTTGTTCCCTGCTCTGTTTGTCCAAGATTGCAGACATCCTCTGTTGACACCCAAAAGTGGCACAGCGACAGGCAACTGTCGGACCGGTCACTTTCAACGGTCAGACCGGTCAGGACAAACTTCTCCAAATGCAGGTTGGACTTCACCATTGGATATCTCTCGTCGAGTAGATCAAGATTCATATATAGAACGTCCAATTTGGAGTTCGGATGAGTGAGATATGGCTTCGGGAAGTCCTGCACCCTGGGTTGACCGGTCAGACCGGTGCCCTTGATAGGTCAGACCGGTGTGGTCTGTAGAATCCGAGTAGGAGTTGTATTTTGACACGAGATTTGTATAAGTTTCGACTCCACCAGGGGCAAGACCTACCCTCCCTATAAATATAAAGGGATTCGGCCGATTGAGGGTATCCCAATCGAATCAAACAACAATGCATCTACTTTTTATCCTCTAAACCCTAAATCCCTTTTCCAACCTCTCCATGCTGTTCGTCTACTGATCTCCACGATCAAGATGGTGTCCTGGTCAACCTAGGGCACGTCCGGCGACGCTCACGCCCTGACGGGGTCCCTCCCGGGCGAGATCTTCGACGGCCTTTGCTAGTTTGCTCGTAAACTAGTCGTTCTTCGCTACGTAAGTGCGTTGGTTATCCCTTTGCTGGTTTGCTCGTAAATCTCGCCGTCCTTCACCACGTAAGCGTGATAGTTACCTTCTCGAAACGATCGACTCGGTGAAACCCTAGGTCACCGGTCTGACCTTTGCCCCCGACCGGTCTGACCTTTGCCCCTGACCGGTCCGACCTTTGTCCCTGACCGGTCAAGGCAGCATCCGCCGTTTGGTCCGTTTGCGACCCGCGCGATCTAGCGCTCTCGTGTGTTGACCGTATTTTGCGTCAACATCCTCATCAGTCATTACTTTGTAAACTTTTCCCCCAAGCACAAGCATTATTGCTGGATTCCTTTGGTGATCGATGATTTATATGCTCCAAGCATGCAACTTCTAAAATTATATGTACATTGATACATTTTTTTCACTGACCAAAATCTCTAAAAAACATGTGCGAAATTAGACATTAATATTACCTGAATCAGGAGAAACAAGAATGGCTAAAGCGCCTGAGAACTCGATGAAATGACCGACACCATATGGTTCCCGCAAGGATCTACCTGCTCTGTGAGGTCGTAGAAAGTTAGAAACCAACGAAGACCGAGCCATACCACTTTCTGAACCCTTTGTCAATGCACTTGGCAATATAGGCCCGGTTTAGATTCGCGAAAAGGCACCAATTCAATCAAAAGGCAATGCATTGAACTACGTGTCCCCTCTGTACTTTTTCAATTCCCAATGCATCTCCAATCATTGAATTCAATCGAATTCACCCAATCTAAACAAGGCCATAATCTTTTTTCCTATCATAACTTTGAGCAGAAGTGCAGCACATAGGAAATGATACCTGGCCTTCTTTCTTTCTGTCACAACAGTGGATTCTGGCTAGTTGCTATAGAGCATGCTCTCTCTCTCTCTCTCTCTCACACACACACACACACACTGCACACACAACTAAACACTACTGGAGAAACCACATTCGGTTCCCCCCCCTTTAGTCCCGGCCATATTTGGCACCGGGACTAAAGGGAGCATTAGTCCCGGGTCCAATTGGGGGGGCGCCTGGGGGGCCTTTAGTCCCGGTTGGTGGCTCCAACCGGGACTAAAGGGTACCTTTTAGTCCCGGCTGGAGCCACCAGCCGGGACTAAAGGGTGGCGCGGCCTTTAGTCCCGGCTGGTGGCTCCAGTCGGGACTGAAGGGGACCTTTTAGTCCGGGTTGGAGCCACCAACCGGGACTAAAAGGTCCTACAAATTATCCTCTTCCTCCCCCAGCCCGGCCGAGCCATGAACACAGAGCTCGTTCATGGCGCCGGCCGGAGCATAGGGGAGGCCATGCCCATTTTTTCTCGGATTTTGAAGATTTAGCTCCTCCAAGTGGTCTAAAAGAAGCATATCTTCATCCTCTCATCTTTCACGGTTAGTATTTCTTGTTTCATCCTTTATACATAGAGAAATTTTAGTTTTAGTGGAATGGAGAAATGGGAAAGTTTTGTTTTTAGCACAATTTAGTTTTAATTTATATTTATAGTTTAGTTATTTATCCTAATTCATTTTTACTTTATTAATTCATATTTGTACTTTAGTTAATTAGTTAATTCATATTTATAATTTAGTTAAGTCATATTGATACTTTAGTTAATTCATATTTATACTTTATTTAATTGAAATTTATAATTTAGTTAATTCATATTTAAACTTTACTTAGTTCATACTTATAAATTAGTTAATTCATATTTATACTTTAGTTAATTCATATTTATACTTTACTTAGTTCATATTTATACTTTACTTAGTTCATATTTATACTTTAGTTAATTCATATTTATACTTTACTTAGTTCATATTTATACTTTAGTTAATTCATATTTATACTTTACTTAGTTCATAATTATACTTTAGTTAATTCATATTTATACTTTACTTAGTTCATATTTATACTTTAGTTATTTTACACACTTTGATTATAATTTATTGCTTAATGAATCATATTTATACTTTACTTAGTTCATATTTATACTTTAGTTAATTCATATTTATACTTTACTTAGTTCATATTTATACTTTAGTTAGTTCATATTTATACTTTAGTAAATTCATATTTATACTTTACTTAGTTCATATTTATACTTTACTTAGTTCATATTTATACTTTAGTTATTTTACTCACTTTGATTATAATTTATTGCTTAATGAATTAGGATGGTAATTTTCATTTATTTCAAAAATAAACTTACTATTTGTACTAATTAAACATTGTCTAATCTTGCAGATGGACCGGCAATGGATGTATAACGCCGACAGACGTTCAGGTGACTTCTTTCAAGGCGTGCATCATTTTCTAGATGTGGCAGAGCAAAACAAGAAAAATGGATTCATGAGTTGCCCCTGTGGGGTCTGCAAGAACCTGAAGGAGCACAGTTCAAGAAAGGTCATTCACAGCCACTTGATTAGACACGGTTTCATGCCTGGCTACAGTTGTTGGACCAGCCACGGAGAAAGAGGTGTTATAATGGAAGACGGAGAAGATGAGATTGATGACAACATTCTCGGATTTACTGAATACCCTGCTTTTGCTGATACTACAATGGGTGATGCTGAGGAAGAGGATGGAGAAGATGCGCCTGCAGATGATCTTGGTCAGATGTTGCAAAATGCAAAGGACACAAGCGAAACTGAGAAGGAGAGGTTGAAGTTCCAGCGCATGTTAGAGGACAATCGCAAACCTTTGTACCCGGTTGCGAAGAGGGACTCAAAAAACTCGGGAGCACATTGGATTTGCTGCAATGGAAGACCAAAAATGGTGTATCGGACAAGGGCTTTGGTGAGTTACTAAAAATAGTGAAGAAGATGCTTCCTAGGGACAACGAATTGCCCTCGACAACATACGAAGCAAAAAAGCTCGTTTGCCCGCTGGGGTTGGAGGTGCAGAAGATACACGCATGTCCAAATGACTGCATCCTGTATCGTGGTCCCGAGTACGAGAAAATGGACGCGTGTCCGGTTTGCGGTGCCTTGCGGTACAAGATCAGAAAAGACGACCCTGGTGATGTAGAGGGAGAGCCTATCAAAAAGAGAATTCCTGCGAAGGTCATGTGGTATTCCCCTATAATACCACGCTTGAGGCGTTTTTTCAGAAATAAAGAGCATGCTCAGATGATACGATGGCACAAAGAAGAGCGCAAGCGAGACTCAAAGTTGAGGCACCCTGCCGATGGGTCCCAGTGGAGAAAAATTGACCGAACATTCAAAGACTTCGCTGAAGATCCAAGAAACATAAGGTTTGCTTTGAGTACGGACGGCATGAATCCTTTTGGTGAAATGAGCAGTAGTCATAGCACTTGGCCCGTGACTTTGTGTATGTACAATCTTCCTCCATGGCTCTGCATGAAGAGGAAATTCATGATGATGCCTATTCTCATACAAGGCCCGAAGCAACCGGGCAACGACATTGACGTGTATCTAAGGCCATTGGTTGAGGAACTTTTACAGTTGTGGGGCGAAAACGGTGTACGTATGTGGGATGAGCACAAACAAGAGGAATTTGACCTACGAGCATTGCTGTTTGTAACCGTCAATGACTGGCCGGCTCTTAGTAACCTATCAGGACAGACAAACAAGGGATATAGGGCATGCACGCATTGTTTAAATGATACTGAAAGCATTTATTTGAAACATTGTCGCAAGGTTGTGTACATGGGCCATCGTCGATGGCTTCCAATGAATCATCCGGTAAGAAAGAAAGGCAAGCATTTCAAAGGGGAGGCAGATCGTCGTTCGAAGCCTATGCGTCGTGATGGAAAGTACCTATTTGCTACGGTAAAAGATCTAAAAGTTATTTTTGGAAAGGGGACAGGTAGCGTTGCTGTTCCAAATGATAGTAATGGGATGGCACCCATGTTTAAGAAGATGAGTATATTTTGGGAGCTACCATATTGGGAAGTCTTGGAGGTCCGCAACGCAATTGATGTCATGCACCTGACGAAGAATCTTTGCGTCAACTTGATAGCCTTTCTAGGCACCTATGGTAAGACAAAAGATACACTGGAATCACGCCAGGATCTGCAAGATATGGAAGAACGACATGCACTACATCCTGAAGAGAGGGACAATGGGCGAAATTACTTGAGTCCTGCCAGCTTATATTATTAATTTATGCTTTTGTGATGGAGTTGTATTCAAATTGTTCTCAACACACATGTTCATATTAGCACATCTAGCTTGTAAATGAAATAAAATGTTTATATTAGCACAAATGTTCTCAACATACATGAACTAAAATACTAATATATATATATTTGTCTGAGAATAATAATCGTAACATCAATCATATTATTATCACATATAGTAAATGAAAAAACTAATTGAAATATATTTTTTAGTAAATGAAATAAGAAACAAATTGAAACAAAAAACAAATTGAAATATGACTGGCTTTTAGTCCCGGTTGGAGCCTCCAACCGGGACTAAAAGAAAGTTTTAGTCCCGGTTCGTGGCCCGAACCGGGACTAAAGGTGTCGGTGCCCGACCTTTAGTCCCGGTTCGGGCCACGAACCGGGACTAAAAGCTTCCCTCCTCTATAAAATGGCCGGCCGACCGCAGCTCTGTCTAAAATGGCCGGCCGACCGCAGTTCTGTCTTTCTTGTTCATTCTCCGGGAGCGAGGTTTGCTCCTGATTTTTGTTTTTAAGATTTCAGTGCGCCAAGGTTTTTTACGGTTAGTATTTCTTGTTCATTCTCTAGTATTCTCCGGTTAGTATTTTTTATTCATTTATGGTTTAGTTTTGTTTAGAATTTAGTTATCTAGTTTTGATTAGAATTTTGTTATTTAGATTTGTTTAGAATTTAGTTATTTAGTGTTGATTAGAATTTAGTTATTTAGTTTTTAAGATGTTGCTTAGAATTTAGTTATTTTGTTTTGTTTAGAAATCAGTTACTTAGTTTTTAAGATTTTGCTTAGAATTTAGTTATTTAGTTTTTAAGATTTTGCTTAGAATTTAGTTATTTAGATTTTGCTTAGAATTTAGTTTTAAGATGTTGCTTAGAATTTAGTTATTTAGTTTTGTTTAGAATTAAGTTATTTAGATCTGTTTAGAATTTAGTTATTTAGTGTTGATTAGAATTTAGTTATTTAGTTTTTAAGATGTTGCTTAGAATTTAGTTATTTAGTTTTGTTTAGAAATCAGTTACTTAGTTTTTAAGATTTTGCTTAGAATTTAGTTATTTAGTTTTTAAGATTTTGCTTAGAATTTAGTTATTTAGATTTTGCTTAGAATTTAGTTTTAAGATGTTGCTTAGAATTTAGTTATTTAGTTTTGTTTAGAATTTAGTTATTTAGTTTTTTTAGAATTTAATTATTTAGTTTTGTTTTTGTATTCAGTATATACTTTTTTTGAGTAATATATAGATTCTAGTTGGAACAATGCCGAGGAGACAACGTCAGGTACCTCGTCGTGGTGGAGGGTGGGATAATCCTGTGTTGATGCCACAAATAAACCCGCCACGAGAAGCACACGCTCCTGGCCTCGTTTTTACGGGAAACAACATTGCAGTGCCCGCGCCTAACGAAGCTCGTTTCAATCGGGTAAATTAATTATCTAGTGCTTCAATATGTACATGTCAATGTATTGATTATTTCATGCAATTTATTAATGTGACTTACCCATAGCAGATTATTTCGCCAATCAAATGGTTTAAAGATGCAGTAACGCACATCGCTCTTCGATGCCCATTGGTTTACAGAGAGGTGAATGAGAACACCAGGAGGGTTCTCATTTCTGTTGAGATTAGGCAAAATGCCTTACGTGACCCCAGTGAGGGCCAAGTTGTGCATATCGACGTTGAATCGGGTGCCTGGCAACAGGAGCATGTTGCGGCTTGTGACGCTGTAAGACAAGCACTCTATCGAATCCAATTACTGGGTGGGCACGTTTTACCAGACTATAGCTACTTCAAGATAAAAGCTCTTGAGGCGGGTGGCCTCCCCGTGACACAAATGTCTAAATTAGTTACCCCTGAATACGAATCCATCTATGTAAGTTAACTATGATTTTTTTTTTGAATTCCATTATGAATGTTATGAAATAACGTGGTTTTGTTATTTTTTATAGGACGACCTGTACTGTGGATACATGCATGTGCACTCCGGGTTACAACCAATACTAAAACAGGTACTTGATTACCTACGGTTCACATTCACTAAGCCATATTCATATCGCGTTAATGGTGGATTTCAAGCGGACACAACCCTGACACATGTGGACGCAAGTGGAACGACTAGGCAGACAAAAATTTATGGCGAAGTTTTGGATAAACCCTATAAGGCGGTTGATAGTGCGTTCATATGGGCACTTGATTACGTTGACAGATATCTAGGTGTTGAGATTGTTGACATAAACTATCCTTTTTATCTCGTGAAAAAAATGGTGTCAACGGAGATTAATTTAGTGGCGTGCATCATGTTGTAATAAGAATTATTATTAAATTTGTTGGACAGATCAATTATCATGATGTAATAACACTAATTTTTATTAAGCGCGTTTTTGTTTCCTGTGCAAATCCAACAATCTTTTCATTTAGTTTTAGTTCTTTTACTAAATAGACCAATATCTATTCATATATAGCATTATTACCAACAAAACTGCAAAACTTTAATAAATAACATTTGCATATATTGGTGCTTTCATAAACTATTAAATATGATAATGTGAGTGGTATTATTTTGTTTATTAAATATTAGCCAAAAATTGATAATTGAAATAGTTGATGGGATGCATAGATTTTCTTAATAGACCACTCTCTGCTCACAAGCATTGTCTCCATGCTTTTTTTTGCGTGTGTACATGATGATCATACAGTGGCAAGGTGTATCTGCAGCTACGTAGTGACAGTTTGTAGCCATGAGATTCATGTCTTGCATAGCAATGTATTAACCAATAGTTGATGGAGTTTTTACTTCTCTCGATGGTTTTAATGTGATCCTTGGGACATTAAAATCTTTCAGGCTCACACTAAAACTATCGAGAAGTAAAAATTCCATCAACAATTGTTTAACATGGTTATGCAAGACATGAGTTTCATGGCTATAGACTGTCATTACCTAGCTGGAGGTTAACCTTGCCAATGTACATATGCATAATAGGTATGGGACAATACTTGTGAGCATTGTGTCGAATATTAAGAAAATATGTGTACATCACATCAACTAGTTTAATTATAGATTTTTTTGCTAATACTTGACAAATAAACATTATATAACTCATATTAGCATGTTTATTAAATTTTGTAAGCTCTAATATAAGCAGCTGTTATTTTTTAATTTTTTGGCAATTTTTCTGGTGATAATGATATATAAGAATGAATATTGGTGTATTAGTAAAAGAAATAGAACTAAAATAAAAGGGGGCTGGATTTGCGCGGGAAGCAAAAACGCAGCCCCCTTTAGTCCCGGGTCGTAACACGACCCGGGACTAAAGGGTGTTTCCCGCGCGAATTTACCCTTTAGTCCCGGGTCGTGTTACGACCCCGGACTAAAGGATCCCCTTTAGTCCCGGGCCGTATTACGACCCGGGACTAAAGGCCTTTAGTCCCGGGTCGTAATACGGCCCGGGACTAAAGGTCCTTTAGTCCCGGGTCGTAATACGGCCCGGGACTAAAGGGGTGGGCTATAACCGGCCTCTTCTCCTTCTTCCTCTCGATCAGCACTCGCCCCTGCTCGCTCCCTCCCCGCCGCGCCCCCGCCGCCCCGCGCGCCGCCC
>CM014276.1:3209053-3220331 GCA_004135705.1 Alloteropsis semialata | reverse complement strand
ACCAATCCCCCGTGTCTGACGAGAAGACGAGCGCCTGAACACTGGATTTTTTATAGAGAAGCCACACAAGTTGGAATCTCGCGGGGTCTTCATCCGAGGAAAGCAAATGCACGTCGAGCGAGACCGGTCGATGGTCATGGTCCCCCTCCGGAGCGTTCGTATCAAAGGGCATCTCAAAATATTCTATGCTCCCTGGGGCCAAGGGGTTAACGGCGGCGAGTAGCCTGGCGTCCCAGTTCATGAGGAGGAGATACCCGTCGCGGCAGTCCTGTAATGCCATAAGTGGGTAATTTTGATGAAGATTAGGGGTTACTTTGGTTTATTTTTAAATAATGGCAGATGTGGGTAATTTAGATATAGATTTAGGGGGTTACTTTAAACTATTTTCATAATGAAATAGGTGGATATTTTTTAGAAAACATAATAGATCTAATGGCTAAGATGATTTGAGTGTCAATTGATGGCTAGATTTATTTTGGGAATTTCTAGGATTTCTCTCTTTTTCTAGAGTGTCTATCTAGGATCCTAGGTGGCTTTACTTGGAGACTTTAAAAAAAGAATCTTCAATTAGTAATAGTAAGATCTGTGTTATTCGATTTTAGCCTTCAAACATGAAAACCAATGAAAGTGGTATGGTATAGTAACCAGTATAAAGGGCATTTCCATCGGGCATAGTTTTTTTTTCCCCTCGAACAAAGGCATAGATATTACTCCAGGGAGATATATTATTGGTAAATAGAAACAAACTATAGCATATCTCCATGCTGGAATACACCATATCATTTGAAAATATTCAGCTGACTAACATATAAAATTCAAAATACATGAATAGAGACAAACCAAAACTCTGCCTGCATTTTTTTCACTCGTTCCGACCCATTTGGACCTTGGAATGTCCTACTTCCCATTTAAATTAGAGTTCTGCATTTTATCAACTGCTTGACTTCTTTCATTTTTTATGACGTGGTTAGATGACGATGAAATGAACTGCGAAACAGATACGGCGGTAGAAAGTGGGCGACAACACATGCAAGGATAGGAAATGGCCAACAAATAGAAAGTATGCATCTTTGTCGCTTCTGCTTACTGATAACCATAACCAGATGGAATTCCAAAGAAAACTCTTCCAAAGAAAAATTGCCAGTTCAACTACATCCCGGCAATAAAATATAATGAGGGCTAACCTCCTCAGCTCGGTCTAAAATGAAAACTCCTGAGATCAAAAATGGCTTGAGAGTATTAAAATGAGGTGGTCTGCTTATTTTGTTACTGATACAAGGACAATACAAATAAACTATTGTTACTACAAAAAAGAAATAAAGTAAACATGTGACTCTAAGTTAACTTTCTGAACTATGGACCATAATACTCCATAAAGGTGTTTCATAAGGAGTAAAGTATATGAAAAAAATCCTCATATATATGTGCAGCACTAACCATGAAATGTCCGTTTCATCTAAACAACCATTTCCCTTATTTATCATAAACCATGCTCCCCGCCAATTCTCCCCCTGCCCCTGGATTACACGGACCACATTGCTCCTCAACTTTGCCTTATTTACAACCAAAATGCTATCGCAACCTTATCTCTCCCCCCCACTCCACCGCGTCTCGTCCCTCTCTCCCTCTCGCGAAAAAAACTCTCGTCCCTCTCTCCCTCTCGCGAAAAAAACTACCAACTGTGGCAGCGCAGAATGGCGAAAGAGAGGGGGCGACGACTACAGAAGCGGCGGCGGCCGGATCCAGTGCAGATGAGATAGCCTCGCCTTCTCCTTAGCCAGGAGGGCCACCGCTCAGGACACTGGGCTCGTTCTTGGCTGCCTCAGGCGCCCCTCCCACCGTGCCTTCTGCTGCTCCACCTAGCGCTGGTGCAGGGGCCCTGGCTGGTCCTTTTGCGAGCCTCCGGGCTAGAGCAAGGCCCAACGCCCTTTGGTGCTGCAGCTGGCCAAGGAGCCCCCTTCCCCAGGACTGGCCCTGTCGGGGGGCCATTGGCCGGCATCCCCCTCGGGGCCCTGGTGCGTGGCCAGATAGCAAATGGCCGGGCTAGTGGGCTAGAGCAGTGACTGCGACACTCAGGCCGAAATGGATCCGTGCCGTTTATGGGGTTTCACAGTCCTTAACTGGAGCCTCGTCATCGGCCACGACTGGAATGGATGACATTGGTGAAGTACAAGAGGAGCAGCCGCCGGTGAGGGGCACCTCTGCCCAGGGTCAGGGCTCGTCTGCCCGCGGGCGGGGATCCTCCCTGACGAGGAGGCCGAGCACCCAGGCCACCATCGGCTACTGTTGTTCCTGCTGCATCCATGGACATCGAAGTCACTTATCCAAGGTAATCCAAGGTAACACACTTGCCATAGCCTAACAATGATATGAATGGAGTTCGTGTGATATGATATGATATGAAAAAGAACTGGGTTGTACATTTTTGTATGGACTGTGTATACTAGTAGGTGTTTGATTGTTATGGATTTTGGGTTATGAAATTGGTGCTGTTAGCAACAGCAACAATGACTATGTAGATTGGTGTGATGAGAACCGTAGGATAGTGTGTGAAATTGTTTGCTGATGAGGTGGTCAAAGAAAATCGATCAAACACACATTTGAGTCAGACTGGTTTCAAGAATGTGATAAAAAGGTTTGAAGAGAGGACTGGTATTCTATATACTAGATTACAGTTCAAGAACAAATGGAATAAACTGAAACAAGACTATGCCATTTGGAAGCAACGCCAATCATGAAACTGGTATAGGATGGGACAAGAGTGGGAGAAATATTGTCATGAGTGATGCTTGGTGGAAAGTAACAGCAAGAGAAAGTGCAATTGATGTTGCAATTCTTTGTCCATTTCAACGTAAATTACTCTTGTCATTACTGAACCTTGAAATTTTTTTGACACATGACATGCTATAAAGGGATGTATGAGGTTCAAGCACAAAGGGCTCCAAAATGAGAAAGAACTGAGCAAAATGTTTCAGGACCTTAGGAACACAAGTGATGAGCATTGGTCTGCTTCAAGTGGTGTAGCACCTTCCCCAACAAACCCGTCTCATGAGAGTTCACCCATTAATGTTGACGATGAAGATGAAGCACACATTGGGGATGATGACAGTGAACCAGAGGAGGTAACACCACCAAGTGGGAAAGGGAAGGGAAGTGTAGCCTCTAGTTCTAGTAACATCAAGGGAAAAAACCTAAGACAAGTACTGGTCATTGGTTTTAAGAACAAATGACCAAAATTGTGGACATGAATAGAGGACAATTGCTTCTTGTGAGTCCGTTGCAATGAAGGAGGATAGATCTGGTTGTTCCATTGGTAATGTCATGGCTTTGGTCAAGGATTGTGGTGTTTCTTCCAAGAACATATGAGCATTTCACTGCATCTCTTGTTTTTACCAAGAAATCTGAAAGAGACATGTTTATGACTTTAGACACCCCTGAGAAGAAGCTCGATTGGTTGCAAAGGAAGGATGAGTGGATGAAGCAAAATTTTGTGCCTAAGTAGTAACATTTGAATTGAACCAAATGTATCATTTTCTAGAATTTGTTTGCTTTCACTTGAAAACTATCTGTTTAATTAATTTGGTACTATGTGTGTGCTTTTTTAATAACTAATGTAATATTGGGTACAATTTGTTTACTTTAATTTGGTACATTGTAACTTTTTAGACACTTGAAATATTTCATGAGTGTTGCTCTTGTACGGATATGATTCTTCTTCTAGTGATGACAATGATGATCAGTGGCTTAAAAAATCTATGGGATTGATCTGGCCTGCTCCAAATAATCTGTTTTCTACTGCTCTTGTTACTTCAAAGTACATCTTGACATATGTTGACAAAAATGATGCTAGAACTCCACAATGGACTGGTTTTGCTTGGGCTATGGAAAAATTGAACGCCCTAGGTGAAAGCCATAACCAGTTCAGGATGAAGGCATTACTTTTTTATAACCTGCATGATTTTTTGTGCGTACTTATGGTCTCCAATCATCCATTCATATGAGTTCAATTACATCAATTACTTTGTATCTACTTGTGTGTGGGCATGGTATGTCTTATAGTGCTTTGCATGGCATCTTGAAGCATTCATCTGAGAGTTTAAGTAGAAAATTTGAGGAAGTATTGAATTGTATGGTGGGGATGGCTTCAGACTACATAAGGCCAATTGATCCTAATTTCTCTACTACTCACCCAAGGATTGCCGATGATCATAGGATGATGCCATATTTTAAAAATTGCATTGGAGCATTAGATGGCACTCATATTTCAGCAACTCCATCTCTACAGGACTTCATTAGATACATTGGCCGAAGTGGCAAAGCGACACAAAATGTTCTTGCTATTGTTGATTTTGACATGCGGTTCACGTACGCATCAATTGGGTAGCCCGGATCCATGCATGACACTAGTGTGCTCTTCCATGCACTAAGACATGATCATAACACATTTCCACACCCACCTCTAGGTATGTCCAGATATCAAAACACCAATTATTGTCAACACCAATTGGCATTTGCCTGATGATCATTTTCTCAATGGTGTGTGTAGGAAAATACTATCATGTTGACGCTGGATACCTAGATAGACCTGGACACTTGGCATCATACAAAGGTGCAAGATATCATGTGCTAGATTGAAGGAGGGGTCCTGCTCCGGCCAAGTGCTGAGCAAGAGCTATTTAACCATTTGCATTCAAGTATTCGCAATATCGTAGAGCGATCTATTTGTGTGTGGAAAATGAAGTGGAGAGTTCTTCTCCAAATGCCGAGCTACCCAATGGAAATGCAAAAGATGATTGTTGTTGCAACCATGTGTCTACATAACTTTATTCGTGAGAACCATTCAGGTTATAAAGATTTTAGAAAATGTGAACGTAATCTGGATTATATGACCACTATACCTTCAAGGTATAGGAGACATCATATGACCCAAAATCTAGGAGACATGACGACTAAAACTATGGAGGATAAATTTCGAGATGAAATTGCAAGAGCCATATTTCTTTCTAGATCATCATGAGCATGCATGGTTGGTTGTATGGTAACATGTAAGGTTCAAATCTTTAAGAAAATGTACGGCTACTTTTGTAAGCAACATGTGTAAATCCATTTTTTTATTTTTCATATTTAATATTTAAATCCGCTCACCCGTTCAAACAAAGAATTATACCATTGGAACAAGTTATATTGCTATGGGCATATTGGACTTTTGCCCTCCATCATCCATTCATTAAAAGCAGGAGAATATGTTTAACCAAACGGTTTTCATAACGGATTCAGCTACTCTAGAGAATCTGCTTATCCAGAAGAGTCACAGCTGGAGCTATTTTGGCCACAATCACAGCCATACCAATGATATCTATAGTAACTGCTTATCTAGAGATTCTGCTTATCTAGAGAATCTGCTTATCCTTATCTAATCTGCTTATCCTTATAGTTGCTGCAGTAGATTTTTATTTCATTGTCCCATCCATCAGTCAAGGCACGATATCTATAGTAACCTACCCCTAGAATTAAATTAGCCAAAACCTGGACCTTTTAGTAAATCTAGCAGATAGATAGATATCAACAGCTTAACCACCGAGGTTCCCCTTCACATGATTAGTTGGAGATTATACTTTTTATCCGAATATGCTTATGTTTTAATCTTTATTTTTATCTTTACCTATTTCTAAAGAGAGGGTTGTTTTTTTTGTCCGTCTTGACAAGTGGGTCCCACTGGTCCTACCTGGTTCGTCGAACTCCAATCATGACTTCAACTCTCAATGTCAGTTTCCTTATCAGGTTAGAGTCTTGACTAAACCCGTCAAAGGTTTAAAAAAACTCAAAATTGAAGCTCTCGCCCAAAAAAAGGATAGAATAAGAACACAAGTCTTCTGCGCCTACATCTCTATCTTTATCTTTACCTATTTCTAAAGTGAAGATTGTTATTCGTCCGTAGCAACGCACGAGCAAAATTGCTAGTTCAAAATAAATTGAACTTGTAACTTTGATCATGGGTTGCTACGAACAAAAATTATTTATTTTGCTAAACAAGTTAAAATAGGTTACTTGTTTTTACTAATCTAGACGAGAGTCGAGATGAACTAATACTAATTCGT
Source organism: Alloteropsis semialata (assembly GCA_004135705.1). Classification (NCBI taxonomy): domain Eukaryota; kingdom Viridiplantae; phylum Streptophyta; class Magnoliopsida; order Poales; family Poaceae; genus Alloteropsis; species Alloteropsis semialata. Next base: position 3,214,233 of record CM014276.1, on the reverse strand, counting down.
TCAGCAGTCTTATACACACTACTAGAGAACGGTCGATCGGTCACGGTTCGTAACCCTCATAGGTACCGGTTCTGGAACCGGTACCGCGACACCGTGACTAAAGGGGGCGGCCTTTGGTACCGGGTCCAGACCCGGTACCAAAGGGAGGCTTTGGTACCGGTTGGTAACACCAACCGGTACCGATGACTAAAAACAAAAAACAAAAAAAAAAATAGCGCCAAACCCAAATCCTCACCCCCAGCGCATTTTGATCCAGTTCATCATCGTCATCCAGTTCGATTTTACAAACAATCATCACAAAACCAAATTCAAATCCTCTTCAGTTCATCGTCAACCAGATTTTACAAGCAAACACAGCACAAATCCAAATCATCTCCACCAAATCCTCTCATCTAACAGCACCAATTCGAAATCCTCCTCATGCATCTTCAGATATCAAAAACAATATACATGACATGTTTCTTAAATCAATCACAGCAAAATCAATCGCAAGATCTGAAAAAAAAAATCACCCGAGGACGCCGGCACAGTATTCTTCGAGAATACTGTTCATGGCACAGTATTCTTCGAGAATACTGTTCCATGAACAGTATTCTTCGAGAATACTGTTCCATGAACAGTATTCTTCGAGAATACTGTTCATGGCACAGTATTCTCGAAGAATACTGTTCTTCCTTCGCCCGCGCGCTCCGCCGCCGACAGCGACAGCCCCGCGCGCTCCGCCGCCGACAGCAGCCCCGCGCGGGAGTTTCTCCCGCCAAATCTCCCAGCTCGCCGCAGCTCTGCCGGATGCAGCCTCATCGGCCGCAGCCCCAGGAGAGAGAGAAAGACGGAGAGAGAGATCCGCCATCAGGCGCGCCCACCTTCGCCGTCGCTTCCCGGTGAGGGAGCTCGCACACCCTCGCGCCGCCGCTCCACGGCGAGGGAGGTCGCCACTAACCTCGCGCCGCAGATCCCGTGGGGAGCTCGCCCGTCCTCGCTCCGCTGCTCCACCAGCCTGCCGTGGGGGAGCTCGCCCACCAGCCTGCCGCGCGCTCCCCGGCGGAGGAGCTCGCACGCCTGCGCACCCTCGCGCCCGCAGGGGAGCTCGCCCGCCAAGGGACCTCGCCGTGAGAGAGTCTGGGTGAGAGAGATAGAGAGGGAGAGGATAAGAGTTCGAGTGGGTGAGAGATGGCGCGAGATAAAGAGCTGGCGTCTAAGATTTTTACGGACGTTTTGGTACCGGACGGTAACACGACCCGGTACCAAAGCGCGTCCTTCGGTACCGGGTCATGTTACCACCCGGTGCCAAAAGGTCCTGGACCTTTTGGCACCGGGTGGTAACATGACCCGGTACCGAAGGACGCCCTTTGGTACCGGGTCATGTTACCGTCCGGTACCAAAGCGTTCTCAGAGGCCAACACATTTAGACCCGGTACCAAAGGGTGCATTGGTACCGGGTTTTTAGTAACCGGTACCTATGAAGGTGGATCGATGGAGGGTTCTCTGGTAGTGGTCGTGACCTATCTAGTCCCGGGGTCACGAACGAGGGACAGGGGTGAAGAGAGAGAGAGAGAGCTTGACGCTGTCGAGTGGAGAGGCCGATTTGCCGAGCGTCGCGCCGAGACGAGGAGCGCGTCGGGCCGTCAGTCATCGCAGACATGCGGGCGGCGACAGATGAGCGGGCCGCATGAAAAGAGGTGACAATAAGTCCTGAACCACCAGAGCAACTGGCGACTTCGTGAGGCTATGGCCTCCAAGCTCCGCCGACCGCCCGGTGGCCTCGTGCATCAGGAAGTGGCGGCGGCGCACCAGCGTGGCAGCGTGAGTCGTGACTCATGAGACAGGGCGAGGAGAGGAGGAACTGGCGACGAAGCGGAGCCTGCCTGTGCGTATCCTGCTGCTTCTCCTATCGGCCGAACTGGGCCTTTGTTTTTGGGCTAAAACAGATGGACCGTGAAGATTAATGGGCTGCGACTAGGGCCACGGCCTGGGTGGCCCTAGCCACAGGCCCGCCCCTGCCTGTATATGGCTCTCGCTGGCTAAAAAAAGAAATAGAGGAAAACTTGGATCCAACGGACTCGCCAACAGGGTCGTCTTCTATCCCGGCTCGCTATCCTCCAGGCCCCGCTCGGCATCTTTGCCGAGCGCGCGGCGCTCGCCATCGGCCTTCCCGCGCCCGTCCCCCTTCTTCCCGCGCCGACTTCACTACAACGTTTGCGATTTTCTCCAACAGCTGTAGGGATCTTTGACAGTATTGATAGATAATAAATTTAGATGGCCAAATAGGCTGTCATTGGTAGGACTACTGCGAGTATTGTCATTCTAAGTATTTTGCTACCTAACAGCCCTGTCAAGCAACAATGATTTATATGACAACACTGACAAGTTAGTTAGCACCGTGATAATTAATGAGGGCATGGCCACCCACGTGCGTGCTCAAGTAGGAGGAGGATTAGCGATGCAAGATGTGACAACTGTGGAGGGCATGGCCACCCACGTTCATCTGTTATCTGTATCATCCGCAGTAGGCAATTTTGAGCCCAGTGATTTCCTTTCGTTTCATTTCTCATAGCACTATGCTACTCTGAATCTCTGATAATTACTATGCACCAGTACAATGTTAATTAGGGATGTTATTAGGGGAGTCAAATCATTCGTGTTTTCTGATTGGCCATAAGATTTTTTTTTATGACTGGAAGTTGTTTATATTTTGGGGAATCTGATCAATCCTGCCTCTCTCCACCTCCCTAGCATTGGGACTGTCTCTCCCAAATCTAATCCTCATCTGCAAAATTGAGAATATAATTTGTGGCCGCAGCCATTGGACAGGCTCAAAAGCGCCCCTGATTGGGCAGGAAACCACAACGCGCGAGGCACGACGGCATCAGCGGCGTGAGTTCCTGACTGGGCATGGCGGCAGCACAACAGTGCCCCAGAGGGGGAAGACGACAAAGACATGTACACTCATGGTGATTTGCTTACAGGAATTCCCTTGTCCCCAGCGGCACCAAATTTGATTACTAATGATAGTCAAACTTGTTATGTGAATTATTCTAGTAGCAAGCGCTAGTTTTGAAAGAGTATTTTTCATCAATTATTTTTCTGAATTCTTAATCATAATTCGATACTTGATACATTGAACGAGGAACTAGAATGGTTTGTTAGATTTATTTCTTAAGTGTGAATTTTATTAGTTAAAGATAGTGACATCATGTAGCCATCACTTCTCATTTGTCCTGATCACAGCAAGCGCTAGGTACCACTTTTTTTAGACTGCCTATAGTCATAGTTTTCGTATATTGTTAAACATAGAAATTGGATGGAGTGTCCCTTCAAGAAGGAATGTCATGTTCCAAACACCATCCTTATGTATTTGATAAGACATCATTATCCACAAACTGTTCTGGACACTTCAAAGGCCACCAGATGCTGACCCTTCTACGGAATTGTGTGCTAAGAAGGTCAAGAATGACTTCGTGGTAAGTTTATGCTATTACTTGCATCAAAATAATGTACATAGTTGTCTGGATGAAATATTAAGTTAGATATTAAACATGTAAATTTCATGTTAGGCATGCTACAAATGATCAAATGATTCAGATTTATGCCCTCATACTATCCCTACTGTATTGTCTTAGGAATAAATCTGTTTTGAGTGGTTGCCATGGAAATTAAGTTAATTTCTATTCAGATTACATCTGTGTTACTAGAGGTCATTGTCTTGGGAACTGATTTGCTACTTGCAAAGCTTGTTTGTTGCACATATACCTACATAAATATAGGCTGCCTTGTTTCCTTTTTGTCCAATTTTCCTCGTTGCTCCCTTCATTTACTAATTCTTAGGAGAGAAAGAATATATATATATATATATATATATATATATATTATATATATATATATATATATATATATATATATATATATATATATATATATATATTCTTATTACAAGTACTTAGCATTTATGTTTGGTTGAAAACTAAACACAAAAGTTATGCACCAATTTTCCCCTTTTTCTTTTATGTGCTTGAAGGATGAAAAATCAAACTATTCAGATTTAGGAACCCAGGAGAAGGCTAAAAGGAACTCTAAGAACATACAACACGATGGTTCAAACTCTTACGAGAGCCACTAATGTTAAGGTAGCTGACCATGCATGAGCACAATGAACTTCGGATGTTGGGAAAAAAGTTGCTAGGCTACTATCGTGTTGGGAGTCCATCTTTAGAACATACTATTTGTGCAGATGTTTACTTCTATTGCTACTTGGCACTTCTCCTTGGACATAGATATGTTTGTATAAAAATTTCTATTCAAGTGTTCTCTATGATCTATCAATATGAAATTGTTCATATTTCAATTTTTGTTTCAAATATAGTCATGTATGATGCATACTTACTCCGCAGCAAGCTTCTCATAAATGCGTAGTCCTGTGGGGAAAATTCAATAATATGCATGGCATAGATATCATTAATCATAAGCATGATACCTGATAGGACTAACATGTATAGAATGCATGATACGTGAGAGGGCTGCCATATATATGATTAACTTAATGCAACAATGCTATCATTAGTACTTAATTTGAACTCCAACATGCCTATCATCGACGTAGGTGAAGATATATGACAGTCCTGTATCAATTGAGGTGAACATGCCATGTTTGAAGACAAGTCCGACACATAAGATTGCTGGCAGCATGCACTGTCAGCAACCAATAGTAGCAACAAGGATGTCAGATATTGCACATGATTAAAAATATAAACGTGACAGTTTTTATGATTTTACCAACAGTTTTCACTGTCACGTATACTATGAGTTGGTGTAGATTGTAGCCCTCAGCCTCACAACCTTCTGGGTCGTCATCATCGAAGAGGAAGAAATGTGGTCCGACCAAAATGTTAGATGACAGACTTATAATCGTAGATGTGGCAGAAGATGGTCGGCCAGTTGCGCCAGAAACAGCTGCTACTAAGATGGTAAATCAGTGTGGTATTCTAGTTAGAGACCACGTGCCCATCAGCTTGCAGAGGTGGAAATTCACCAATGAAGCAACTTATGTTCCTCAATTAGAGAAAGAAATGCTATAGGCAAGTTTGAAAGAGCGCTTCCAAGTGCCTGAAGGTTCAGAGGAGAGAGTGAAAAATTGGGCTCTAAAGACGATGGCTACTTCATTTCAAACTTGGAAGAAGAACTTG
>CM014276.1:3177164-3199314 GCA_004135705.1 Alloteropsis semialata | reverse complement strand
TTTCTGGAAGAACTGGCAGCCGGTGCAGCAGCGCACCAACTCTCTTGCGTCGGATAGGGCCGTTGGCCAGTAGAACCCTGCCCTGTAAGCCTTGCCGACTAGGGTGCCGGCTGCCGCGTGGTTGCTGCAAGTGCCCGAGTGGATATCTTGCAGGAGGGTGATACCTTCATCGCGGAGGACACATTTCATGAGTATGCCTGTGGAGGCAGCCTTTCTGTACAGGGCATCACCGATAACGACGTAATTTGTCGCTCGCCGAGTTAACTTCTCGATTTCTTCCTTCGTACCCGGTGACCAGTTCTCTGTGAGGAAAGCGATAAAGGGGGCGCGCCAGTCTGCTTCCACCACGAGAACTTCATTAGTCGGCGGGCCATTCGGGGGTGGCTCCGAGTCGGGCACGGGGCTACCGTCCTCAAGCATCTTGATGGACGGGGTGCGCAGGTCTTGGACGAAGACGCCGACTGGCACTTGGGCTCTGGTGGATCCTAGCTTGGATAGAACATCGGCGGCGACATTGTCTTCCCGGAGGACATGGTGGAACTCGAGCCCATAGAAGTGGGCTTCGAGTTTGCGTACCTCTGTGCAGTACGCGCCCATGGTTTCCTTGGTCGTGTCCCAATTCTTGTTGACTTGTTCGACGACAAGCTTGGAGTCACCATAGCACATTAGCCGCTTGATGCCCAGCGACACCGCGATCCGGAGACCGTGGATAAGGGCCTCGTACTCGGCCCGTTGTTGGTGGCCTGGTAGTGTATCTGAAGAACGTATTTTAGGTGCTGCCCCTCCGGGGAGATGAACAGCACTCCTGCGCCGGCTCCCTCAAGGTTGAGGGCGCCATCAAAGTACATCTTCCAGTGTGTCGGTCGTTCCGCGGGGGTTGGCGTCTGGGTTTCCGTCCATTTGGCCACGAAGTCGGCCAATATTTGGGACTTGATGGCCTCCCGTGGCTCGAAGTTTATGGTGTGCTCGCCGAGCTCAACGGACCACTTGACTATGCGGCCGTTGGCATCCCTGTTGTGGAGGATGGCTTCGAGGGGGAAATTCGAGATGACTCGAATGACGTGTGCCTGGAAATAATGGCGTAACTTCCTGGCGATGATCAGAAGCGCGTAGAGCAGCTTCTGAGGATGGGGGTACCGGACCTTGGACTCGCTGAGTACTTCGCTGATGAAATATACAGGGCGCTGGACCTTGTATGGGTGGCCTTCTTCTGGCCGCTCGACGACCAGGGCCGTGCTGACCACATGAGTGGTAGCAGAGATGTATAGCAAGAGCTCTTCCCCGGGGGTCGGACCCGTGAGTACCGGGGGTGTAACTAGAAACTCCTTGAGGTCGGCCAGGGCCTTGCTCGCCTCAGGGGTCCATTCGAACTTGTCCGCCTTCTTGAGGATCTTGAAGAACGGAAGTCCCTTCTCGCCGAGCTTGCTGATGAACCGGCTCAGAGCCGCCATCATCCCAGTGAACCGGGCCAACATGGGCCTGCCAAAGATGGCGTGGTAGGAACTCTTGAAGTCGGCTACCTCGAAGTACAGGAACTCCGTGCGGTAGTTGTCGGCAGTGCCAAACGTGACAGGTAAGGCGACTCTTCCTATCAGGTAGGAAGCTTTTCCTGGCACAATGCCAAAGAACGGATCTTCGGCGCTCAGGAGCTTGCTGTAGTCGAACCCCATGCCGTTGAGGGTGCTGGTGAAGATGATGTTAAGGGCGCTCCCGCCGTCAATCAGGAGCTTGGAGAGGAGGACCCTGTCCACGACGGGGGCGACGATGAGAGGGTAGGATCCTGGCTCGGGGAGATGGACCCAGTGGTCGGCGTGGCTGAAGGCGATGGGCATCTCTGACCACTGGAGGTATTCTACCAGCTTGGTGGAAACCATCTTCACTTCCCGCTTGTGGAGCTTTCCCTTGCGCCGATCTGGGAAGGCGCCGGGCCCCCCAATGATGACGTTGACCTGGCGGTCCGCACGCTGGAATTCGCCGTTGGCGTCGCGCCTGGGCGCCTCCGGCGGTGGTGGCAATCGGCGTTCCTCATCATGGTGGCGTTGATCATCCCGGCGAGCCGGAGCATCGCGGTCGCGCTCGCCACGGCGGTAGTCGTCGCGGCGGTCGCGGTCTTCTCTGCGGCGATAGTCGTCCCGCCGGTCGGCGTTGTAGCCGTCACGGCGGTAGTTGTTGTAACGCTGCTTCTTGGTTGGTGGCAGGGCGCCGAGTTCTTTGAGTAGCGCATGACAATCACGGAGATTGTGTTTCGTCTTGTGGAAGGGACACTGATAATTCAGCGTGTCGTGAAACTCTTCGGCCAGGAACCTGGGTTCCGGCCGGCCTTCTTCTTCTGCTAGGGCTACAAGGGGCTCGGGGCCTGCCTTGCGCCCACGTAACGGCTCGTGGCGCTTCGAGCTTTCAACCCGGTCATCATCTTTCGGGCGCTTCTGTTTGTTCTTGAACTGGGCCTGCTCAGCTTGATCGGCTCGAACCTCTAGGTTGACCATCTCCATCAGGTCAGAGACCGTGACAAGGTTGGTTTTGAACAGCGTACGGAATAGCTGGTTGTCGATAAGACCGCGCCGGAACACGTCAATGACATCCCGGTCCTCGACCTCGGCGATCTTGTTCCGGTTGTCGAAGAAACGGTCGGAGTAGTCTCGGAGACTCTCACCCTTCTTCTGCTTGATGTTGTCCAGATCGAATCTGGTGCCTGGCCGAGTATAGCTCGCCTGGTAATTCTTGGTGAAAGCATGGCAGAGGTCTGCCCAACTGTCGATGGTGTTCCGGGGAACACCCTCAAGCCATAGGAGCGCTTCCTTGCCCAGCATCACGGGGAAGTAAGCGGCGGCTTGGTCGTTGGTCCCGTGGGCGGCTTTGACCGCCGTGTGGTACGTCTTGAGCCAAAGCTTGGGGTCGGATCGACCGTCAAACTTCTCCACGAGTGCTGGCTTGAAGGACTCGGGCCAACGGATGGCGCGGAGTCGGGCGGAGAAGGCGGCGAAGCCGTCAAAGTCGTCCTCATCGTCGTTGTAGTAGTCGCGCGGGGAGGTCAGATCTGGTCGGCGCGGGGCCGAGGCTCACCGCGCCCATGGTGGCGGTCGTCCCGCAAGGGGCCGTATCTTGCGTCGTACTGTTCACGCTCCATAAGCTCGTGAACAACACGGCGCTCGTTTTCCTCTGCCGAGTCATCACCTGCCTCGCCAACCGGCTGGCGGTCGGGTCGGCCGTAGTCTCGGTCGTACCGCTCGCGACGCTCGTCTCGGTGTCGAGCATCGAGGTCGGCGCGGATGTCGCGGGCGCAGTCCCTCAGGCGATCGCGGAGATCGTCAGGTTGTTGATGTCGTTGGCGCCTGTCGCGCCGCTCTTGGTAGCGTTCACGGCGCTGGTCCGCGTTGCGCGGGTTACGCCGTTCCTCTTCTTCATCTTCATGGTGATTCTGGGCCACCTCTTCTTCGACGACGGGTAGTGGGGGTTCCTCTGGCGAGGATGATCCCGATCCGATCTGCTATGAGCAGAGCGGCGACTTGTAGAACGAGTCAAGTTTGATCGCCCAGACTAGGATCTGGCGTGATACGATCGCTCAATCTGCTCATGTGCTGCCTCCAACTGAGCTCGCGCTCTCTGCACCTCTGGGGTGTCCGGCATGTGACCCAGTTCGGCGAAAGCGGCAGCGACATTGGCCTGAGGCGTGCGGAACGGTACCCGGGCGAATGCACCATCAAGGTTCTGGGGCGCGACTCCGTGGGGACCCTGAGGTGGGGGTTGCCATCGTGGTGGAGCCCCAGGGGGATCTCTCCGGCTTGTACACCGGCTGCAGGTGCACCGGCGGCAGCGGCGGCTGTGGGATCACCGGGAGCTGCAGCAGGTGCGACATTTCCGGCAGCTGCCGGGGGCAGGGCGGCTTCTTCGGCGCGCCGTCGGGCTCGGCCATGGTTTCGCTCTTGTCGGCGATCCCTGGCCAAGTCGGTTTCTCCGTCCCGAGTTACGGAATCCTCGGAAATGAAGACTTCACGCCCCGGAGGCGTGGTGTAGCTTGAGTCATTGCTCGAGTCGGCCGGGGAGCACGCTGGTAGCGACTAGAACTCGCCGCAGTCCGGAGACTGGGCGGGCTGGGGTGGGATCTTAGATCGGATCTGAGACATGTCTTCTCGGACCTGGGCCGAGTAGATCGACGAGGCATTGCGAAACCCTAGCGGGAGCGCTTTGCGGGGTCGGCACAGGGCCTCCTCCGACATGGAGATGCACTCGGCGATTGTGTCCTGGACACGATCCAACCCGGCGAGAAGCTCATCCGGGGGAGGGATTCTTCGGCGAGTGGCCAGGCCCGGAGCCTGGTCGTTGATGGAGATCGCATCGAGCCGCTGCTGGAGCGGAGCGATGATTGACGAGGAGATCGGTGACGAAGTCAGCGTGGAGCAGGTCGGCGTGGGAACATCAGGCGTCATGGTGGAGTCGGAGGCGGCGGTGGTGGCGGAGTGAGTCTCAGCGAAAAAGCTGATACCCTCCAGATGTGTAGCACAGTTCTTGATGGAGTCGGGGAAGATGACGGAGCGACGATCTGCCATCGAGCTAGCTTTATTGCCTGGCGATCACCCCTACCTGGCGCGCCAACTGTCGGAGTTCTCGTCCGGCAGTCCACCCGGGGGTACCCAGATGGTTGATTTGTAGGCAAAGGGAGATCGCTGGACTAGGGAGCTCGAGGTAACACAGGGACACAGGGATTATACAGGTTCGGGCTACCCGGAGGTATAATACCCTACGTCCTGTGCTGGGGTGTTGTATTGATCTGTTCGGCGAGGTTTCGGAGAACAACGGAGAGTTTGTGGTTACAATGGGCGAGAATGAGATGTCCCTGTTGGGGTCAACCGAGGCCGCCTTATATAGGCTGACGGCCTAGGGTTTACAAGTCGGTTATCTTTAATTATGGTCCGGCTCAAATCAGGAAACTAATCCAAGTCGGTTACAATATAATCTCCGTGATCTTAGGGCGGTATCTGGACGGATCGCCGAATGCCTTGCGAGCTAAGTCTTCTCCAATCTTATCCATCAAGTCGGGGATCCTCGTGGGCTGGCCTGGGGTCGGCCCACATCCTTGTCAGACGTGGGCCCAGGCCGACTACATATCCGGTCGGTAGTGGGCCCAGGGGTACCCATATCCCACACCGTCATATAGAATCCTATTAGGCTTGCCGTAGAGCTAGTGCTTTGATGAAATGAATTGGATGCCTTGAATTGCATAACCCGCTTAATTAAGCCATGCCTTGATGATTTAAAACTTGATTCCTTGAACTCACCTAATCGGAACTAGCTACTTACCCATAGCTAGTTCCTTACTACTTAATCACATGTTATTTGTGTGATGATTGGGCATGATTATGCCATGGATTGGTGATGGGATCCTTGACTACTCTCGGCGTGTGTTTTGGGTGAGTTATATTCCTTGATGTGTTTTTAGCGGGGAGCGAGCCAGGACAGTACTTTGGAAGTGCCTTGCCGGGAAGGAGGTTTCGGGACCTTCCCATTCTTTGTACCTGTGGTGGGTACATGGTTGAAACTTGATTGGGGAGTTGGTGGCTGGTCTGTCGTGGACTAGCAGCTGTACTGCGGTACTACTTGAGGAGGAGAGTGCTCGCTCTCTGCAACCTAGGACCCGAGTTGGGATACCACCAGATACAGTATTCTTAGTATAGACCACCTGCCTTGTATGGGCGGTGGACGGTTTTGGGACTGGTGGGAAGACAGCACCTAGCCTGTAGGCAGATTGGCGGATCGTGTACGAGATGATGGACTCAGAGGGACTCAGCCCACACTGGCCCATGGGCGGTCGTCACAGCTTCGAGGTCTCCAGTCAGCGACGGTGTGCCCTGTGACTGAAGACATCCCCAGACTCGGAGAGGCAGGAAGGTGCTGGCTTCCCACTAGCGCTCGGGCCGTTGGGTATAGTTGGATGGCTGATCCCCAGCCAGCTGTATCTCGGGTGGGTACAGTTGTACACCCTCTGCAGAGGTATGATCTATACGTATAGCCGCGTCCTCGGTTATGGACGGTACTGTGGTCTACCGCTATCCTGACTAGACTTTTCTTGTGCTTCTATCTTCCCTTTTCTTGATATTCCGGTCTTGGGGACCGCTGAGATGTGCAGGGGAGGGAGCTCTCACATCGAAATGTGTTGGGCCGGAACATGGGTGATGTTCCGGGAGTTGGCGCAGACTTCCTTGGATGAGGCGAGGCCCTGGAGATGAATTGATATAATCCTTGACTGCTTGCTGCTGCATAGAAAGTCCACAGCCAAATATATAGAATTCCATGCATATAGTTAATTCTCCCTTTTCCTTGGCTTGCTGCTATGGAGAGTGACTCGGCCTACCCGCTTCCTGGGTAGATGGTGGTGTTTCAGGAATAGACCTGGAGTACCTCACTGAAGATGAGGATTGGGAGGAGTAGGGCTTCGCCTATGCTCAAGCTAGACTGAGGGATGGGAGTTCCCCTCGCTTCTACTTCGCTGCTCTTCGTAGATGTTTTACTCTGCATGATTCAGTCCTGTCGGACTTGTACCGGCTAGAATGCCGAGATGATGTAATAAACATAACTGCTTAATCTATCTATGAACCTTGCTGTTATCTCTATTGTGTGTTGTGCATGGTTTGTAACAGCTTAAACAGGGATTGCACGCGATAGCCACTTCCTGGGACTATCGCAGAGGTGCAGAGATTCGGATTCTCAGTTTTGGGAATTCGGGTCGTTTCAGCTAGTATCAGAGCTGTGCTTGACTGTAGGACGAGCCCTAGGAAATGGAAATAGAAATAGGAGGCCTATAACTATTCTATTGTTATATAAACTCCTTGAACTACTCAATTTATACGAATACGCCTTGATTGACTCTCTCATCCTTGAAATTTATACTACTATCTCACATCCTTATTCTAACTGCTACTGACTTACTAACAACTTGCTAACACTAACTGCAGGACAATGGAAGACCTTGACTGGAAGCCAATCAAGACCGATGGGCTGCACTACGGGGGCTTTGCCACGCTACTGGCAGATACCCTAGCCCGCGCTGGGGTCGACACCTCCCCCTTGTACTACGAGGGATGGGTGTACGAAGAGGGCGATGCAGTGCCCACCAAGATGAAGCTGACCATCCCCTCCAACCCCTCCGTACCCGACTTCGCCGGCCTCACGGTCCACGCTCTGGAGTTTCGTACTCGTGAGGCGGTGCAGACCGTGGCCAGACGGGCTCTACATCAGGCTCACGCCCAGCTGCACCCACGGTTCGCGGGGACTCCGTACCAGGTGCTCCTACGAGCGCTCTACGGTATGGGGAACTTGGACCAGGAGGCCTTGCAGATCATGAAAGACTATAGCAAGGAGTCGGACGAGGCGCTGCGTGTAGCTGGACGCTGCATCGTTGCTCAGGACATGGCCATCTTTCAGATGGACATGGACATTGAGCATCTATGACAGGGGTGGGACCGCAGCATCACCAGCCTCACCAGCATGGGTGAAAAGATCGCCACTCTTGAAGCAATTAAGCTGAGCAAGGATATTCAGATCAAGAAACTGGAGACAAAGTCCGCTACGACCAAGCGACAGATGGAGAGCCTCGAGTAGCTCCTTGCCAGTGCCACCGCCAGAGAGCAGAAGCTCCGGGACGAGCTCGAGATGAAGGAGTCCATCCTCCGCCATAAGGACATGATCCTGATGGAGAAGATCGAGGAAATGGATGACCTGGATCGACGCTTGGTGGAGAGCCAGAGTGAGGTGCGCCGGCTACAGAACAACTGCGCCCATAACATCAAGAATATGATGTATATGGGTATTCAGCACTTCACCTGCAAGGACAAGGCAGAGCGGACGCTCGAGGCTTGGAAGAAGTCCGACCTGAAGAGGCAGGCAGAGCTGTCCACACTCAACTGCAAGTTGAAGATGCGCAACCACAAGAAGCCCCACGTAGCAGACTTTGCCCTACCCCCCAGTCGTCTTGGGCCTGCTCCCAGCATCCCGGGTATCCGGATGTTGACACCTGAGATGACGCTGGTGGCAGGACGACTGTCTCAGATGTACGAGTCGCCACCACGTGACGACCCCAGCACTGAGGCAGAGCCATCGCACGTTGGAGACCCCAGCTGCACCCTCGACTCTCTGCCACACGAGTGGGGTCTTGAGGAGTAGCCTTCACTGACTAGTAAGTCTTAATGAGTCATGATGTAGTAGTGGGATGGAGCTGCAACTCTCCCGGATGATGTCCTAGTAGTAGACCACCATGATGTAGTAGTTCTCATGATGTATCTTGCGCAGTAGTACTGCCCATGATGTTGTCGTGTATCTCCAAGGTCTTAGGAGTCGTCCTTGAGAAGCACCCCTTTTGATTGGTGATCTTGTATGAGTGATTTGGGTCTTATGGATCTTATGGATGTTATGCTTCTCATGTTTGAGTGAAATAATTGTTTGTGTGCTTCAGTTCAGTCTCCCTTATATTATTTATGCAACTAGTTAAAATTGTTACCTAGACTCAGCACTTATAACAGCTTGGATTAAAGTTTTGTACCTCCTGGCTGAGCTCACTCTTTTGTAAACAGATGTCGGCAATCAGAAGGTCGGGACGGCTACTTAACCGTTTCAACAATGCTGAACAAAAGGAGCTTGCCAGAGGCAGGCGGGGCCGCTGAGGTGCCCAAGCTAACCAGGGCTTGTTGACGGTCCTTATAACATAAAATCCGACCGTCATTAGGCTCAGAAACCAATAAAGATCAAGGCATAACTGAGACATTAGTATTCAAATAACAGTATACCATGCATATCTGGAATATATTTGAGTACAGGGACTACGGTGCAAAAGATGGGCGAAACTGGGCACAGGCCCAGGTCGGCCGACCTGGCTAGGTCGGGCGACCTGGCCTAAACAGCCAGGTCGGCCGACCAGGCCTGAACCCCGATCAAGCTCACTTTCGACACAGGTCAAGAAGCACACTGAGGAAGGATCATGAACGTTGAATCATTGTCGGTTCAAGTCAAGGGTGAGGATGAGCCGCATGTCATTCCCATGGATTGAAGGGCCCACACATCAACACAATTGTACCCAAACGGAGTATACCCACCTGGAACCGTCATAAGGACCCACATGGAAGTCTACCAGAGAAGAGTGGGGCCGAATGGCGGCTGAACCAGGTCGGCCGACCCAGCTAGGTCGGCCGACCTGGCCCTGCGGCCGTTTCATTTCCCCCTTGACCAGTACCTGTAAACCGTCATCAGGAGTTCATCGTAGCCATGCAATGCTAAAGACGGTGGATCCAAGGGTCGGCCGACGTGGGGAATTCGGCCGACCTAGGCCCACCTCCAAACGGCCTCAACTGCCTCTGGCTGGCTCCAACCGCCCTTGTGATGCTATAAATACCTGCAAAGGGCACCGTACTCAACACACACCAGAAGAAGAGCTCTCTTTGCTACAAGCTTAGTCTTAGTCTTAGTAGTGATAGTCATAGTGTTAGATCTTCTGAAGGGCTTCCAGAGGAGTCTTGGTAAGTTCTAGAGTTCAATTCTTGTATTCTCTTACTTACTTGTAATACTCTGAGCTTAATGGAAATACCTTCATACTTATGTTGTATGCTTCAGTTATACCTTATCCACTTAGTATATACTACTTATGTCTTACACCTCAATCAAGTGAATGTATGCTATGACATTGGCTCAATGTGCCTTTTGGTTGCTCTATTTATTAACGTGATAGATAGGGTTGTATCTCGTATTGCAAACATGGTGTTTGGGATATGGAATACTATTGAGGGTACCACTGCCCCACGGATTAGTAGAGGTAGGCGGCAGGTGGTGACAGCCCTGTTCGTCCTTTGTAATCCTCCACGTACGGGAGTGGGTATTAGGCCTTTATGATAAGACGTCCTACTGTCGTCCCTTGATGAGGGAACCACTGGATACCTCGATGTGTCCTCTTGCATACGATCATTGAATGAGCTTGTATAGGGTATTGTAGTATATCCAAGTTCCATAAGTATGATGCTAATGAACCCTTATTAATCTTCACTAGTGTACTGTACTAACTAAGACTAACATAATGATGAGCAATGAACTTCTGTGTGTCAACCCATTCATTCACTTCTATATCATTTACCCCTGTTTAGATTATGGTACATTAATACTGTTGTACGTAAGAGCATTGGATGGCACATCTCTCTTTCAACTAAATGCTTTCCCTGCGGATAAACAAATAATGATACTCTGGAATACTCCCGGGTGAAATGCTACAACGTACTTCTGTGCGCTTGCAGAATATCTGTAACGTCTAGATTTACGATGAAGTATCTCTAGTACCATTACTACTCTAAGTAGTGATGCTAAGAAATACTAACAAGCATTTCTGGCGCCGTTGCCGGGGAAGCAAGTGGTTAAAGAGATTTGAACATCCATGCATTTCGTGCAACAAAATTAATTGCCAGTAATCTAGCAGGTTTACCCATTTTGCTCTGTTTCTCTGTGATGTGAAACAGGGTAGTGCATGACTGGTTTCCAACTACCATCCAACTACGTCGAGAACCCAAATACCATAGGAAGGAGGGTACACTCTCATGTCGTAATCCCTCAGGTGTTCTTGTTGGAAACCGAACCAGTCATCGGAGAATCCTCCAACCAAGGAGAACAACCCGTTCCCGTAGCACCCCAACCGGAAGAAGCCATGGCCGACAGGACCATTCATGACTACCCCGCTCCGTCCACTGCCCATATCCCTATGGGTCTAGCAGTGGAAGTGGAGGATCATGCTTTTGAGCTGAAGGCTCTGCTTATCAACATGGTGCAAGCTAGCCCCTTCTGTGGGAAAGCCAATGAGGACGCCAGTGCTCACCTGCAGCACTTCCTGGAGGTGTGCGGTACCATCACCATCCGAGGGGTGGATCAAGAGGCCATCAGGCTCCGTCTATTTCCTGTTCTCGCTGCTGGGTAGAGCCAAACAATGGTTCTATTCCAACCGTGAGGCGGTGAATACATGGACCAAGTGCTCCAACGCCTTCTTGGCGAAGTTCTTCCCCATTGGGAAAACCAATGCCCTTCGGGGAAGAATTTTCAGCTTTCAGCAAGAGTCCGAGAAGACGGTCCCGGAAGCATGGGATCACTTCCAGGATTACATTCTAGCGTGCCCCCACCATGGCATGCAAGAATGGCTCCTGCTTCAGAACTTCTACCATGGGCTGTCCCAAACAGCCCGTGAACACATGGATGCTGCTGCTGGAGGGGCATTCCTCTCCTTGACTGTGAACGCCGCCAAGCTTCTCATCGAGAAGATGGTGTCAAACCAATCCTGGAATGACGACCGTCTTCAAGGACGCAAACGCGGTATGCACACCGTAAAAGAGATGGACATGCTGGCCACCAAGATGGATCTTACTATGAAGCGCCTTGATGACCACACCAATGATGGAGGCACCGACAACGAAGGGCCACTGGACTCACACATGATGTGTGAAGTCTGTGGAGAAACTGGCCACTCGGGGAACAACTGCCCCGAGACACAAGAGGAGGTACAGTTTGTGAACGGCAACAACGGGTACCGGCCTCAAGGGAACTGGAATCAGCAACGCCCATTTTACCAGGGAGGTAACAATAATAACTCTTTCTCCAATCAACCTTCCCTTAAAGATCTTGTCTTTGGTCAGGCCAAGATTAATGAGTCTATCTCCAAAAGGCTTGCTGTTAATGATAAGGCTCTGGAGGGCATAAACTCTAAAATAGAAAGTTTGTCCTCCACCTCCCAAAGCCAGCTGAGTTTTAATAAGATGTTAGAAACCCAATTAGCTCAGTTAGCTGCCACTGTTTCGTCTGGTGATAAGGGGCGAATTCCCGGACAGCCGGATTCATCATTTGAAAATGTTAAGGCTGTGTCCACGAGGAGCGGCAAGGCTACTCGGGACCTGGTTCCCCCTAACCATGCAGAGAAAATAGCAGCACCAAGAAAGGAGATCCCTACTGTGGAAGAAGAGCCAGAAACCAAACTAGCACCAGCTGGACAGACCGCGCCGCATGAGTTCTACGACTCCAACTTCTTGCCATTCCCGCAACGTCAAAAGAAACCATCCGCGGATGAGCAATTCGCCAGGTTCGTAGAAGTTATACAGAAATTGAATATACATGTGCCTTTGCTGGATGCTATGCAGGTACCGACTTATGCAAAGTACTTGAGGGACATTCTCAACAACAAACGTCCACTCCCACGTACCGAGGTCGTAAAGCTGACTGAGGAGTGCAGTGCAGCGATCCTAAATAAAGTCCCGGAGAAGAAGAAGGATCCAGGATGTCCCACCATCACATGTACAATCGGGACACAACACTTTGAGCATGCGCTCTGTGATCTAGGGGCAAGTGTCAGCATGATGCCAAAGGTAGTTTTTGACCGCCTTAACTATACTACCTTGTCTCCTACTTCCATGAGACTGCAGTTGGCCGATTCCACGGTTCGCTACCCAGAGGGGATAGCCGAGGACATTCCGGTGCGCATCCGGGATTGCTTCATTTCTGTCGACTTCGTGGTACTGGACATGGACGTGAGCAATGATTCGTCGCTCATCCTTGGGTGACCCTTCTTGAGCACAGCAGACGCTCACATTAATGTGGGTGCTGGAGAGATCCAGCTCAACATTAATGGAAGGAAGGAGAGGTTTGAGTTCAGGCCAAAAGTGGAGCAATGCTCCATGATCAAGATCAAGTACGGGAGAAACAGCCAGAATGTCAAAGAGGTGGAAGTGACACCTCAAGAGAAAGACAGCCTAATTAAGTTCATGGAGAAGTTCTGGGAGAAGGATTTCCCCATCCGGTATTATGCAAAGCACAACAAGAAGTCTACACGAGGTGCAAAAGCACAGATAAAGAAAACACCGGAACAGGCTGTCGACCGCCAGAAAAAGGGAAAACAGGTATGGCGGGTTAAATCATCTGTATCCTCATCTCCAGGGTCAGATGCTGCTTCATCAAGTTGAATCCTACAAAGGAGACGTCTTCGCTCGACGACGTAAAACACGAGTCCTGCGCCGACAGGTACATCGGTGTTAACAAACTAGCTTGGGGGAGGACCCTCCACCAGGTAAGTTCAGGTAAGTATTATTGAATAAAGTTTTTCGTTCAAATAAAGTTAGTAAATGAGAGCCATCCATAATAATCCCATAAATGTTTTAAGTCCATGCTTAAATCTTTTGGATATGATGAAAAGTTGCTCTTATTTCTCTCTTGTACCTATGTTTCAACCTGTTATTCTCTTAAGTTTTGAGTTTGCTGGTTGAGCATGATCTTTTCTGTTATCTTGTCTATCTGTGGGTAGTGTAAGCATGCTCTGGTCTAGATTGTTGTTAGCTATGATATGATAAGACCTGAGTGCCCTAAGATCTTACTAAGCTGGACTTGATAACCGGAGTTTTCTCTTTTAAAATAAAAACAGAGAGTTCCTTATGGTGATTAAATTCCCTACCAAAGCTCGTATTATTTAAAACCCCTACATGAGCTACTTGCTTTTGCAATGAGTTTTGTCAAGGTCATTGTGATTCTTAGAGATTTACTTCATGCTTTTAAAACCAAGATCACATACACACCACCATATACATGTTATACTTCTATTCTGGAAGTAAACGTAACACCCATCCATCTACAAAATAAAAGCTCAACATAAGGTTTGGTACTCTTCCCTAACTTTGTTGCAAAAAGAGACATGGAGCTGAAAAAAAATATATATAATTTGGACACATGAAGGTCCAAGAATATAAAAGAGAGAGAGAGAGCAAATGAAGGCTCTTAGTTTAAAAATAAAGCCATGTCTCTAAAAAGCAACTTTATAAAAAGGGAAGAGGGACCTGTAAAAAAGAGCTATCATCTGCTATGCCATACACACACATGCACATCTTGGTTTGAGAGTATGACTTATTTCTCTTTGAATCCTGATTTTGACTTTACAATATGTGCATTGCAAATATGCAATATAGCTCTCCTAGCACAAGCTCCACTCCAATGAGTGACATGAGAGTTGAGAGAGGAAATTGGTAAGGAAATACGCCATGAGTGACTTGAGAGTACCACCTAAGGAACTCCACCTTTTGAAAATCCCAAAACCTCCGGTTTGATTGTCAAGCAAGGTAGAAGGAAAGGTGCTTGGTCTAAGTCGTTCTAGCCATCAACTGCCCAAGACAATGAGAAGCTACAAGCCCCATGAAAGGCCAAGGTAATAAGGGAAGTTTATTTTACCAGTTTATTCAATCCTTGGTAGAATATCTTGCTGAACCACTGGTACTTTTGAGGAGTAATGAGGAAGCAACTCCTGATCCACTGAGCCTAAAAGTTCTAATCTTTGCTCGGGACGAGCAAGGGTTAAGCTTGGGGGAGTTGTTGACGGTCCTTATAACATAAAATCCGACTGTCATTAGGCTCAGAAACCAATAAAGATCAAGGCATAACTGAGACATTAGTATTCAAATAATAGTATACCATGCATATCTGGAATATATTTGAGTACAGGGACTACGGTGCAAAAGATGGGCGAAACTGGGCACAGGCCCAGGTCGGCCGACCTGGCTAGGTCGGGCGACCTGGCCTGAACCCCGATCAAGCTCACTTTCGACACAGGTCAAGAAGCACACTGAGGAAGGATCATGAACGTTGAATCATCGTCGGTTCAAGTCAAGGGTGAGGATGAGCCGCATGTCATTCCCATGGATTGAAGGGCCCACACATCAACACAATTGTACCCAAATGGAGTATACCCACCTGGAACCGTCATAAGGACCCACATGGAAGTCTACCAGAGAAGAGTGGGGCCGAATGGCGGCTGAACCAGGTCGGCCGACCCAGCTAGGTCGGCCGACCTGGCCCTGCGGCCGTTTTGTTTCCCCCTTGACAGTACCTGTAAACCGTCATCAGGAGTTCATCGTAGCCATGCAATGCTGAAGACGGTGGATCCAAGGGTCGGCCGACGTGGGGAATTCGGCCGACCTAGGCCCACCTCCAAACTGCCTCAACCGCCTCTGGCCGGCTCCAACCGCCTATGTGATGCTATAAATACCTGCAAAGGGCACCGTACTCAACACACACCAGAAGAAGAGCTCTCCTTTGCTACAAGCTTAGTCTTAGTCTTAGTAGTGATAGTCATAGTGTTAGATCTTCTGAAGGGCTTCCGGAGGAGTCTTGGTAAGTTCTAGAGTTCAATTCTTGTATTCTCTTACTTACTTGTAATACTCTGAGCTTAATGGAAATACCTTCATACTTATGTTGTATGCTTCAGGTATACCTTATCCACTTAGTATATACTACTTATGTCTTACACCTCAATCAAGTGAATGTATGCTATGACATTGGCTCAATGTGCCTTTTGGTTGCTCCATTTATTAACGTGATAGATAGAGTTGTATCTCGTATTGCAAACATGGTGTTTGGGATATGGAATACTATTGAGGGTACCGCTGCCCCACGGATTAGTAGAGGTAGGCGGCAGGTGGTGACAGCCCTGTCCGTCCTTTGTAATCCTCCACGTACGGGAGTGGGTATTAGACCTTTATGATAAGACGTCCTACTGTCGTCCCTTGATGAGGGAACCACTTGATACCTCGATGTGTCCTCTTGCATATGATCATTGAATGAGCTTGTATAGGGTATTGTAGTATATCCAAGTTCCATAAGTATGATGCTAATGAACCCTTATTAATCTTCACTAGTGTACTGTACTAACTAAGACTAACATAATGATGAGCAATGAACTTCTGTGTGTCAACCCATTCATTCACTTCTATATCATTTACCCCTGTTTAGATTATGGTACATTAATACTGTTGTACGTAAGAGCATTGGATGGCACATCTCTCTTTCAACTAAATGCTTTCCCTACGGATAAACAAATAATGATACTCTGGAATACTCCCAGGTGAAATGCTACATCATACTTCTGTGCGGTTGCAGAATATCTGTAACGTCTAGATTTACGATGAAGCATCTCTAGTACCATTACTACTCTAAGTAGTGATGCTAAAATACCAACAGGGCTCAAGGAGACCACGGAGGTCGTGGAGCCAGTCAGGATGGGCAAGAAGAGGAGGAGGTACAGGGACAGCAGGAAGAACAGGAAGTGCAAGGTGGTCAGGAAAACCAAGACTTGCCGCAGCCGCCCAACTTGGCAGAGATGATGGCCACGCAGACCCGACTGATGGAACTGATGGCTCAGGCTCTAGCACAAAACAACCAACGTGGACAGGGTGGGCAAAACCAACACAGGGACCACCAGTGGAGACACTTCAGAGGAAGATTTAGGGGTTCCTGAAGCTGCGCCCGCCTACCTTTGACAACTTAGACAACCTCTGGATGCGGATGACTGGCTACGGGAGGTGACCAAGAAGCTGGACCTTACCACTTGTACTGACGAGGAGTGTGTGGCAGTCGTGACCCACCAGCTTGTGGGGACTGCGAGGGCCTGGTGGGACAGTTTCCAGGACTCCCACATAGACCCGGCTCACATCACTTGGGACGAGCTCACTGAGGCTTTTAAAGCTCACCATATCCCGGAAGCTGTGATGGACAACAAGGCTGACGAGTTTCGCAGCTTGAAGATGGGTGCTATGAAAGTGCAGGATTATGCCAACAAGTTTCAGGAGCTGATGAGGTATGCGCCAGATGACACTAGGACTGAGAAAAAGAAACAGCACTGGTTCTTGAAAGGCCTTCACCCCAGGTTGAAGCGACAGTTGATAGCTCACGATTACCCCACTCTGCGCCATCTCATGAGCAAGGCAATTCTCGTGGAAAAGGAAACTCTGGCACTGGACGGGCTATGCAGAGACAAGAGGAAGAGGACCGACTTCGCTGGCTTTGCAGGGCCATCACAGGGGCCGAGGCAGACAGCTCCTCCGCAGAAGTCTCGCCACTTCACTACACAGTCTCAGCAGCCCAGGCAGTACAGCAGCGGGGGTGGCAACAGCAACTGGAAGTCGAGGCCACAGCCAGCCACCACTGGAGGCAACAGTCAGGTTGTCTGCTTCAACTACCGCCAGATGGGCCACAAGTCCTTTGAGTGCCTGCAGAAGAACAAGCAGGGGGAACAGAACAGGGGCGGACAGTACCAAACTCCAGCCAAGGGGCCAGTGTCAAGGGCACCGGCACCGAGGACTCAGGCGAGGTTGGCACCACCTACTACCAGAGGTCGCCTCAACCACATGACCGCAGAGGACGCTGCAGCTGCTCTGGATGTGGTCCTTGGTGAGTTCCTCGTTGACTCCACTAAAGTGGCAGTACTGTTCAACTCTGGTGCTACTTACTCCAACATATCTACCATGTTTACTAAGCAAAGGTCACTACCAACTATGCCTCGACCATGGCCTATTACTACAGTATCTCTTCTAGGAGAAATTCAGTGCCTGCTAATTTGCAAAGGGGTCAAGATGATGCTAGAGGGACACCAATTCCTGGCTGATCTTATAGTACTCAGGTCAGAAGGGATTGACGTGATCCTAGGGATGGATTGGCTGACAAAGCATAAGGGTTTGATCTCCTGCAACCCAAGGTACATGGAAGTGGAGCACGAGAGTGGCCATCGAGTACGATGCATACCTCGATGCCACTGAGTCACACTCGTACTATGCAACTTGGAGGCGAAAACTTTGGAAGAAGTGCCCGTGGTTTGTGAGTACCTGGATGTGTTCCCAGAGGAGCTACCGGGGTTACCTCCAGACCGCGATGTGGAGTTCGTGATTGAGCTGCACCCCGGAGCAGGACCGGTGGCCAAGTGGCTGTATCGAATGGCTGCCGATGAGTTGGAGGAACTGAAGAAGCAACTGAAGGAGCTCTTGGACCAAGGGTACATTCGGCCCAGTTCCTCCCCTTGGGGATCTCCAGTGCTATTTGTAAAGAAGAAGGATGGGTCGATGAGGATTTGCATGGACTATCGCGCTCTTAACTCAGTCACCATCAAGAACAAATACCCACTCCCTCGTATCGATGACCTCCTAGATCAGCTAAGAAAAGCCAAATATTTCTCTAAAATTGATCTGAGGTCGGGATATCATCAGGTGAAGATTCGGGAGGCGGATATTCCTAAGACCACCTTTGTGACTCACTATGGCCAATACGAGTTCACGGTGGTCTCCTTTGGGCTCACCAATGTCCCAGCTTACTTCATGAACATGATGAACAAGGTCTTCATAGATGAGTTGGACAAGTTTGTGGTGGTATTCATTGATTACATGCTCGTCTATTCGGAGACCGCCGAAGAACATGAGGAACACTTGCGAATTTTGCTGGAAAGGTTAAGACAACATCAACTCTACAGCAAATTCAGCAAGTGCGAGTTCTGGATGGAGAAGGTAGCGTCCCTTGGGCACGTTCTAACGGCGGAAGGGGTAGCTGTGGACCCCGCTAAGATTGAAGCCATGACAGAATGGCAACAACAGCAGAACATGATCGGAATACGGAGCTTCTTGGGCTTAGCAGGCTACTACCGTTGCTTCATTGAGAACTTCTCAAGGATTGCTAAACCTATGATAGAACTACTCAAGAACAATGTCAAATTCGAGTGGACAGAAGCATGTGAGAAGAGCTTCCAGACGCTCAAGACTAAACTCACCACCACCCCAGTCCTAACCTTACCCGACATTCGAAAGGATTTTGTGGCGTATTGTGATGCATCCAAACAAGGATTGGGCTGCGTGTTGATGCAAGATAACAAGGTCGTAGCGTATGCCTCCTGACAGTTGAAAAAGCATGAGGAGAACTACCGTACACACGACCTTGAGCTGGCCACTGTGGTTCACGCTCTCAAGATCTGGAGACACTACCTGATTGGGAACAAGTGTGACATCTACACTGATCACAAGAGTCTAAAATACTTCTTCACCCAGTCAGAGCTCAACATGAGGCAAAGGAGATGGTTCGAGCTGATCAAAGATTATCAGCTCGAAATCCACTAGCACCCCAGGAAGGCAAACATGGTGGCAGATGCCCTGAATAGGAAGACCTACTGCAATTCCCTCATGGTAAAAGAAGAGCAACCCGAGTTGTACTTGGAGATGAAGCGACTGAGGTTAGAAATTGTGGAGCAAGGTCAACTAAATGCAATGCAGGTGACCTATGACCTAGAAGGAAGGATCCGGGAAGCTCAGAAGGATTGCCCTGAAATTGAAGAATTGCTACAGGGGATGAAGGATGGCAACTTTGTGAACCACCGGGTGGATGATCAAGGCACCATGTGGCTTAAGGACCGGATTTGTGTACCCCAAAAGCAAGAGTTGAGAGACCTCATTCTGAGCGAGGCTCACAACTCCAAGTACTCGATCCACCCCGGTTGCACGAAGATGTATCAGGATTTAAAAGATAGATTCTGGTGGAAGGATATGAAGCACTCCATAGCGGATTACGTCGCTCATTGCGACAAGTGCAGAAGGGTGAAAGCCGAGCACCAATGACCCGCAGGCTTGCTCAAACCAATTGAAATTCCCCAATGGAAGTGGGATGACATCTCCATGGACTTCATAGTGGGTCTGCCCCGCACGTAGCAAGGCAATGACTCCATTATGGCCATAGTGGATAGGCTCACTAAAGTGGCTCACTTCATACCTGTCAGGACAACCTTTAGGACCGATAGGTTGGCAGAGTTGTATGTGGAGCACATTCTTAAACTACACGGAGCACCGCGGAGCATCATATCGGATTGGGGACCACAGCTTGTGTCCAGGTTCTGGAAGAGCTTACACAAATCCATCGGAACCAATCTTAACTACAGCACAGCTTTTCATCCACATACGGATGGTCAGATAGAAAGAGTGAACCAAATCTTGGAGGACATGCTATGGGCATGCGTCCTAAATTATGGGGCAGACTGGGAGAAGAGCATGTCTTTCGCAGAGTTCTCATACAACAACGGCTACCAAGCCAGCCTAAAGATGTCCCCCTTTGAGGCACTTTACCGGAGGAAATGCCGAACCCCACTCATGTGGTCAGAAGTTGGAGAACGAAGTGTGTTCGGAACAGATGCTATAAAGCAAGCAGAGGAGAAGGTGATGAAGGTCAGGGAAAACTTGAAAATAGCCGAAAGTCGCCAGAAGAGCTACGCTGACAAGAGAAGGAGGGACCTACACTTTGAGGTGGGAGATCACGTGTACCTCAAGGTGTCACCTCTACGAGGCACCAAGAGGTTTCAGGTAAAAGGGAAATTAGCACCAAGGTTTGTGGGCCCCTACCGAGTGGTCGAGAGGATCGGGAGTTTGGCCTACAAGCTAGAGCTACCACCATCTCTAGCGGGAGTACACCCAGTGTTCCATGTATCACAACTGAGGAAGTGTCTAAGGGTTCCGGAGGAGGAGGTTGCCACGGATGCTCTAGATCTACAAGAGACTTTGGAATACATGGAATGGCCTACACAAATTCTTGGCAGGGCAGGAAAGAGTACTCGGAAAACCAGCGTCCCCTATTGCAAGGTGCTCTGGAGGAACCACACCGAGAGAGAAGCCACATGGGAGAAGGAAGAGGACCTCAGGAGGGAGTACCCACACCTGTTTGAAGATATGGTAGATGCTTAAATCTCGAGGACGAGATTCTTGTAAGGAGGTAGTCTGTAATATCCGTAGGAATATTAATATAAATATTATGTGTATGATGGTTGGTTTTTACCAAAAATTTAAAACTTTTGCTTGATGTTGTGGTTAACATGCAAACATGGTCAAACCTAGGGTCAAACCTCCAAATCTCTCCTCATTCTCAATTTAGCAACTAAATTAAATTTATACAAATATAAAATGTTCATGCATTTGCATTGTGATTCGGTTTTCTTGGTTTATTTGGTTCTCAAAGGTGCTGTTTGAAATTTGAATTCATATTCAAAATTCAAACTAAACTAAACTAAATCCCTAAACCAAAAAGAAAAACCCCAAACCCTCAGCCGGGCCGGCCACAAGCCAAACCAGCCCATTCTCCATCTCTCCCCTCACTCACCGCACGGATGCGGCCCAGCACCGGCCCAAGGCCGAAGCCCAGTGCCGCGTCCTCACCTCTCTCACTTGCTCTCGCTGATGTGTGGGACCGATGGCGCTGTGACGCCATCGTCCACCTCCCGCTCCCCTTCCTCACCGCGCATAGCTTTTCCGCCACGGCCTTGACCGGCCGAGACTGGAGGGCACGTCGCGCCAAGGACAGCGCGCCTCGCGCTGACACTGCCACTGCTGTCCCTATCCTCTCCCCCGTACGAAGATTCCCAGCTCGAGGAGCGTCGGAGGCGCCCCGAGCAGAAGCCGCCTTCGCGGATGCACGCCACGCGCCCCGGCCCGCACGCCGAGAATCGCCGGCCGTCTGATGCCAGGCGTCTCCCGAAGCTTCCCGCGGGGCTCACCCAAACCCTAGCCTTCCCCTTGACCTCCTATTTAGCCCAATTGCGGCAGCTGCCGCCACCCCAAACCGCTCGAGCGAAAGCCCTGTTCCTTGCCCAAATCCCACCGTCACCGGAGAAGAAGGAGGAAGGGAAGAGGAGGAGAAGAAGGGGGGAACTGCAAGGAGGAGAAGCCGACCGAGCTCGGGCCAGGGAGGAGCCACTCCACCACTGCCCCGTGCTGCTGCTCTGCTTCATCCGCGCCGAGCAGCCGCCGACGACGACGAAAGCCGAGAAGAAGAACCGCAAGCCTACACCGAGCCTGCTACCCTCTTCTCCTTCGCCCCTCGGTGAGCCACACGCACAGCCTCTCCCCTCTCTCCTTCTCTGCTGGTCGGCCGAGCGCCGCCACGTTCATACTGTGCCGGCCATCGCCGCCGGTCTACGCTTGTTGCACGGGCTCGCTGTCCGGCCTTCGAGCCGCGCCCCTTCTTCTTGCAGGGCACGTGATCACAGACCCAAGGCCGTCGCACGGTGGCCGTTCACACTCATGGCCGAGCCCGTCCATGGCCACGCCATGGGTGCACGAACGCGCCGCTGCACGCGCACGAGGCACCGCCTCCCCACGCCGGCCGCACGCTTCGGCGTCCTTGGCCGCACCATGGCCTTGTGACACCGGAGGACCGAGCGGGCGAAAGGCGGGCCTTTCCAGGTCCGGCGGCACAGCTCCGCCGTAGAGGTCACGGCCATGGCCAGAGCACACACATGCACACCCATGCACGCGTTCACGCTCACGCCGCCGCAGCGCCCTGCGCCACGGCCGGCCGTGCTCACATGCACGCG
>CM014276.1:3165385-3175970 GCA_004135705.1 Alloteropsis semialata | reverse complement strand
TTATCACCAGCACCCTTCGCAAAGTCCTCAAGAACAGGTTGGCGAGAAGAACCATCTTCGCACAAAACAACACTATTATTAAGCCTCTTCCGTGTCACAAAAATATTGTTAGCACACCCATATTCTAAAGAAATCCATCGCTGAATACCAGCATCAGGAGAGCGTTCATTACGATATTCAGGCCTACCTTCAGGTACAACATAAATTGTCTCAGCTCGTTGAGAAGTAGTGCTGCGTATAGCCTTGTGCTCAACAGCCCTTCTCTCACCAAGAAGATCACTAGCCTTTGCAGAGACAGACAAATTAACCACTTCGCCAGAATCATCAACTTTCGCCGGCGAAGGCAACTCACCAGAAGCATCAGCAGCACGCTGGCGCTTAGCACTACGTCCACCCTTGTCAGATTCATCATCTTCGTCACCCTTCGTACTGGTGACAATATCAACAACACGAGAAACTCCATGACCTCGTTTTTGGCCTTCGCCATGCCTGGGAGCAGTAGGCACTGGTCGATCGCCATACTCAAGCCGAAACTCATCATAGACACGGTTGATCCGAATTTCAAGTCCACTATCAACACGGTAATCATACTCCTTACGAGTATACTGCCCGAGAAATATTGCCACGCGGCTCTCAACTTCAGCAATGCTAATCTTCACATCTTCACCTTCCTTAAAGAAGCTCCTGTGAAAGAGAGGCCTTCGCAGATCACCCTCTTGGGTAGTAGCAAATCCAGAGAAAGTCCAACCCCGTCGGATAGGCCAAACTCCGACGGCTGCATACTCATCAGCTAAATCACGAACAGATAGATGCTTGCTTATCAATCTCCAAGCCTTGACAGCATCCTTGTCCACAGAATTTAATCGAACAGTGGGCCTCAAAACGTAGGACATGTTCTTCACCCGGGGAGCAAGAGGATTGCTTTTCCCTTCTGGCAGACCAGCAACACGAGCAACGCTTTGGTACAGCCACCACTGACTCCAATCATCCTTCCACCTATTCTTACGCAACTGCCGGACCATCCCACCTATTCTTGTACGCAACCGCCGGACCATCGCAACCCTCACGGTAAATAAAGCTTATGCAACCAAACTGGAAAGAAGCAGGCTTCCCATTGTCATCGCCAGTCCGCGGTTGCCAGTGGAGTTCATGTTGCGACGCAAAAGCTCTGCCAGTAGCCTCACAGCCTTGACTACGAACGCCCCAAATAAAACTGTTCAATCGAACGATGGCATTTGGGGTAAGATGATGGAATCCAATCTGAAAAATATCAAAAACCTCAGAGACCATTGGATCCACCGGAAAAGCCAGACCCGCATCCAACTGATTAGCGAAAATAACCGCCTCGTCAACCCTAGGGTTTGGAACAATCTCATTGCCAGGCGCACGAGACGATTCCGCAGAAATCAATCCATCTTCAACCAACCGAGCATAATACGATGGTCCAACCTTAGATTTCCCAAATCGAACTGACTTCCGCATAGCATCAGCCTTGGGACCCATCTCAAATCACGAATCAAAGCAAATCTGGAGAAAAAAGCGGAAACAGATCCAATCTAAGAACCCATTCGAACCCAATCAGAAGAAAGAACAAAAGGAATCACAAAACCACAAGCAGAGTACTCACCTGACGGACCGGGAAGAAGAAGTTTAACCCAAGCAACGCCTATCGCTCGGACAAAATCAAGAGCGGCCGGCGAACGGACAGGCGGCGATGAACAGTAAAGAAGGGGAAAAATACGAACAGACGAGAAACCGGATGAGCAACCCACAACCCTAGGCCCTTAAATAGAAGGGAGGCCCCAAAAAAAAGGAAAGCCCCCGCCCATCCGCTTCGAAAAATCCAAAGCGCGAAAATCGAAAAAAATAACGCCGTCAAAATCGCTCCTCACACCCAATCTTAACGGGAGGGGCAAGGAGCGAACGGAGCCGTCAACCAAATTCACGCTCCGGAAGTAGTTCGCTGACATCATGCCGTCAAGACTGGGCCTTCGTCCGCGAGGGGCTACTGTTGGGGAGTCATGAATTTGGTTAACTCCCGAAAGACGCGAAGGCATAAATAAGTTACCCCTTCGCTCTCAACTAGCATTATTTCTTGCCTTTTTTCACTTGCTCAGGTAACGCAGGCGAAGGGGTCGAAGGAGCAGGAGAAGCGAAGGGGTGAGCGTCCAGATGCCGAGTTGGAGGCAGGGACGCCCAGCCAGCACGGATGCGCCAGGACGCGTGGCGCATTCTCACGGGTGCATCAGGACCCTGAAATCACGGAGGCCAGTACGGAGGAACAAAATGCCATAATGCCCTCGGATATGCTAGGAATATAGTGGTTGTAAGGGCATATAGGGTAAACTAGGCCTCTCCGACGGTCTATATAAGGAGGAGAGGAGAGCCCCGAGAGGCAGTTGGCCCGGGGTTTGTAACCTAATTCCGTGCACATACATAAATACTAATCTATCATTCATCGTCTATATCTCTCTCGTTGCTCTCTCTCGATCTCAACCTGTTGGATTCCCCCGAAATCCCAACACCCCCTCCTGGGGCACTGTGGATGATGCTCAAGAATGAAACCTTGCGGCGTGCTTCGTGGAGCCGCTTAACGCCTCCTACGCCGCAAGCTAGCGCCTCG
This sequence comes from Alloteropsis semialata, assembly GCA_004135705.1. NCBI lineage: Eukaryota > Viridiplantae > Streptophyta > Magnoliopsida > Poales > Poaceae > Alloteropsis > Alloteropsis semialata. The sequence continues at coordinate 3,173,347 of CM014276.1, read as the reverse complement.
CCGTTGGCTATGATGGAGGAGCCGTAGTGTTAGAGGCGCAGCGCCTATTCTGCCTGTTCCGGGCAATGAACGGCCGTCGTGTCCATCTGCGCCGTTGGCAGCGCTTGCTCCTCGAGGTTAAGCTCTCCGGGCCAATCTTTGACCTTTTGCCGGAGGAGTCGGGCGAGACGGAAGGTGTGTCCGTGGCGGCTCCCGCTCCTGGCCCACGCGTCCGGGGGTCGGGCGAGGCGGAGAGTCCCATCTGCTGTGAGTTTCGCTTTCGACTCCTCAACTGGAGGTCGGACGAGGCGGCCCCTTTCCGACCTAGAGGGTCGGGGGTCAGACGAGACGGGCTCTGGCGTATTGGGCCCTAGCTGGGCCGGTCCGTGTTTTGGAATCTCAAGCGGCGCGCGTCACGTCCCGCGGCCCAACGCATTCGAAGGCCTGTGGGGTCATCGTATATGCCTAACCACGTTGATTTAGATTCATCGGATATTGGTATCCGACAAGCCTTCATATGTGCAATTAGTTTTATAATTAGTCTATATTTAATACTCTTAATTAGCATCGAAACATCCGATGTGACAGGGCTAAACTTTAGCCCTGCGAGATCCAAACAGTGCCTTAGGTAAGCCATGCCAGGATGGAGCGATAGAGGCAAAAATCCGGACCGTTTATTGTGATATTGCTATGTTGTTCTCCAGTATATTATGTCGTACACGGTGTGTTTGCATACAAATTATTACAATACTTGCATTTTTTCATACAAGTTATAAAAAATAATATTATATTAATTAGCAACCAACCACTGGTTGGACCGGTGGTAAAAAATAATATTATATTGATTAGCAATGAGCGGTGAGTTCTTTTACGGTACTCCATACTACTCTATACTAGTGTCTAAGAATGACTAATATAAAAAGATCATATGGTTCAGATTAATTGTATACTACTGGAAACTTTAACTGTAGTATAGTAGTATACAATGGGCAGTATATTAGTATGCAGTGGGTAGTATAGTAGTATATAGGTATTTTGTGAAAAAAATTAATAGCGTAGTTGATTTTAAAAAATCACTTTGATCCTTGGTATATAGTTTTGCATTTTCAATCTCTAATTTTATTTTTATTTAAATAAAATTACTAAAACTACCCCTTACTTATGGGGTCTATACTATATACCTCTCATTGGTAGTACGACCATGTTCAGATGCTTGGAGTCAAAAATTATCCCAAGGAGTTTTGCATGTATGGAGTACTAAATGAAGTCTATTTACAAAACATTTTCACAGATTAGTGCAAATTTGTGCGACGAATCTAACGAGCCTAATTAATCCATGATTTGCAACAGTAATGCTACATTAAACATCCTCTAATCATACGGTCAAAGGCCTCATTAGATTCGTCTCGCGAATTTGTCAGGGGGTTATAGAGGTAGTTTTATAAACTGACTTTATTTAACACCCCTAATTATTTGTCAAAGTAGGGTGCAAAAAATTTGCCCCTCAATCTGAACACGGCCTATGAAGGTAAAAAGAGCTCCAATCAGTTCGGTCTCCGATATGACTTTTCGTTCTGTGGGCAGAGGGCAATGGCACTACACATACGCTAGGATGGAGACAAGACAACTCGCGCTACTCGACTTGCATCTCGCGAGCAAACAATATGTTGAGACTTGGGACAGAAGAGCCCGAACTAACTTGAAATGTTGACGAAACATATTTCTGTGGGTTTGAGCTGTGGGGCATATCAGACCCACCCACTGGGTACGTCGTTGATCCATCATTCGTTAGTGTTCAGGTAAATTCCCTCGTGTGCTTGATTTGTTTGACGATCGAGTTTACATTTGTAGCAGCAATCCGTCCGAGCACATCTCTGGAAAAATAGATGTGACCGTATAAGAAATCAAAGTTCTACACACTTTAAATTTTTTGGAGACACTTTTTTACTGAACTTCTACCCCTTTGGTAAAAATAAATCTCGGCTTGATGGGCATGTATCTTTTGTTCGGCAAGGGCAATGTGAGACATATTTGGGGTTTTTTTTTTTCCAAAAACAATGTGGGAACATTAGACAGCGAGGATGTTAATGACTTGCAACTTCTTAAAATTCAACTTGCACGACCATTGTGTAAGTAGTACTACAATTTGTGTGAAAAAATTAAGTGGTGTGGCCTCTCACGGTGGTGAAGTCTAACTCACAGACAATGCCATCCTTGAACCGGTGGCATATACACTCATTTTTTTTCAACTAATTTGCAAGTGCTTCGCTATCTATTAGACTGATTTCCGGCCAAGTCCCTAGGAAAATCAAACTAGGAAGGCGTAAATTGATAAAATGAATATTTTTGGAAGCTTCAAAAGAACAATTTCAGCACACAAATCCATTTCATTAAAATTTCATATAACATTGTAATAGGAAGATTTAGCATTATCAATCCATAAATCTTGTTCTTCAGTTCTTCCTCCCATGCGCAGATTTGAGAAGTTCAGTGACCAGAGTGGGGATGCTGGCTTCCAGATCCTTGAACCCCTCCGTCTCAAGACCGCATCAAGGTTTTCATGTGAACCTCCAGCGATGAACTCGACGCATCTAGTCTTCAGCTGCGAGCCAGCCGTACTATTTTTTGCAATTTTCGCGAACTAAACGAGAGCTCCAGAAGACCTGGACATGAAGAGGTACGGTGCCGCAACTGTTCGGGTGCCGAGAGTTATCACCACCATATGAATGGACCTCTCGGAACCTGGAAGGTGGAACAACTGCACGCGCAACAAATGGGTCAGCTAATAAATGAGACCTCGATCGGTTGGAGGTGGAGCGGCGGCAGCGCTGACGAGGGTTTGCCACCTTGGCTCCTTCATGGTTGCATCCGCGTTTCCACATGAGCGTGTTGTTGGCTGCTGACGTGCAACATGTTAATGCGTCTTTTGTTGCAGCTAGAATGTTGAGTAGTAGATTCCATTGAGCTTGATTCACGTGTGGAAGGAATATTTCAGCTTGCAAACGGTGGCCACTCATGTGGAACAAGCATAGCTTAGTTGGTTAGGTTCCTTGTGGTGGAACCTGCCCACCCGAGTTCGAGTCTCCGACTCGGCATGGGTGTCACATTTTTCTGGATTTATTCTAGGATTTAACCGGCGCTTTTCTTTCAGTGGTAGGCGACGTGTCCGTCAATAGCGAGGCGTCTGTGGTGACTTCGTCAATCTCAAGATCGGAACAGCCAGCCCAGTCTCTCGGAGATGCTCATAGGGGTAGAGTTTGCGTGCGTGTATTCATATGGGTGAGTATGCGTGCGTGTATGAGCATCTGCATCTGTACTGGTCTTTCGCAAAAATAAAAAAGGTGGCTACTCATACATCTCACAAAGAGTATGTTAGCATATCTCAAAAAGATCTATTATACCAAATTTTTTTAATAAGAAGCTCAAAGAACTGGTCAATTTTTTTATAAGAAGGCTATAGGCCTATAAAAAGACTCTATGTCAATTTTCATAATTTTAGGATGTGTCCTTTATATTTAATCTTTTTATAATATGTTGAACCTTCATGAATTTTCTAGGGTCCACACTGTAAGTTCAATTATACCAAAAAATTTTATGATCGCTCCTTACATGCTGCTAGTTCAAGAAAAAATATTAAAAATAAAAATAAGAATAAAAAAATTCATGTTACAAACTGGCGGTGAAAATGACTTTCACCATCGTTTCGTGTTACAAACCGGCGGTGAAAGTGGTGCTGACTTTCACTACTGGTTCGTACTACAAACTGGCGGTGAAAGTGACGTTGAAAATGGAACCGGTGGTGAAAATATTTCATCGGTAGTTCGGCCAAAACCGGCGGTGAAAGTGGTGTTGGGGAAGACCATTTTTGTAGTATTGTGGCTCAGCGCAGCTGCTCCTCCTCTTCTTGACTCCCCTGGCCACCAAAGGGTCAACAGCTGGAGCATGGAGGAAGCCCGGCTGGGAAGCGATGGGGCGGCACACAGCTGCGGTGTCCAGTAGGCATGGGACTGGAAGAAGGCGTGGGACCGGAAGAATTCGCGGTGGTGCTGGGGCCATGGAGCGGCAGCCAACATGGGGTGAGGGCGGCCACGGTTGCACTACTGGAGAAGTGGCTATCAGTACCGGGTCATAACCCCATAGGTACCGGTTCTGGACCGGTACTGTCCAACCGAGACTAAAGGGGTCTTTAGTACTGGGTCCAGAACCGGTTGGTACCGGTGACACCATCCGGTACCAATGGCCCTCCCACGTAGGCTACATGGAGGGCCCTTTGGTACCGGTTGGTATACCAAAGGTTTGTTTCTTTTTAACGTCTACATTTTTTCTTTATTAGATGCAATTCATCTACGTGTGTACGCATTATATGCCTTGCACGATCTTTGACACAACAATACTGTAGTGGTCCCAATTGCAATTATCATAGCTATATAAATATTACAGGAGTCACTTAATTCACAAGTTGTTTACAATTGACGAGCAAGATGGGAAGAAGGGGCATAAAGGGAGTGATATTGAGAAATATCACGTCCCTCATGGTAGTACTGTCCATTTGGATTTACAACTTGGTCCATAATGAATCCAAATAGTTGGTCTGCGATAGCTTTTGCTTTTTCTCACATCGGGAGCTCTTCATGGTAAAACATCCTCTGCATTAATCTCAAATGAGAACAGTTTTAATCTAATTATCCATGAAATAACACTAGATTATACACATTAAATACATATATATATATATATATACATATATATATACATATATATATACATATATATATATACATATATATACACACACACACACATATATATATATATATATATATTGTTTTGATATAATGCACATGGGTGCAATTTGTATAACAAATGCACATACCTTCTCAGCGCACGCGCATGTATGCAAAACTAAGAGTCCAAACCAAACATGTGATGCCACCTCATGTGCTCCACTCACCCACCAGATACATGCATGGGGAGAATCTTTCCTTGATTCGAATTTAAAAAAATGTGATATCTTCTAAACCGTAAGGCCAACCTACAAACCGTTTGTTGCATCTTACTCGAAAAAATATACTTAACAAAACTAGATCCAACATGAATATATTTCGTGTGTCTTTTAGTGAATTGCAACTCTATGTGCTTTCCATTTGCAACTCTATACATGTTATATTTGCATGTGGTGTTTATAACCATATCTAGTTGCAACTCAGTTGCGCCCAGAGTTGCAACTGGATTTGTAGTTGTATACAATTGGATTGCAACAAATGTTTGACTTTCACCTATTATCTAAATATTTGTTGTATTTGTCTAAATATTTGTTGTGTTATATTTTTAAATGTTTCTGACCCTTTGTCATAAAAATAAATATTTGTTCCATTTGTCTAAACATTTGTTGCATTGTATTTTTGAATGTCTTTTTCGTGTGTCTTTTAGTGAATTGCAACTCTGCGTGCTTTCCATTTGCAACTCTATACATGTTATATTTGCATGTGGTGTTTATAACCATATCCAGTTGTAACTCAGTTACGCCCAGAGTTGCAACTGGATTTGCAGCTGGATGCAATTCAAGTGCAACAAATGTTTGACTTCCACCTATTATCTAAACATTTGTTGCATTTGTCTAAATATTTGTTGTGTTATATTTATGAATGTTTCTGTCCCTTTGTCACAAAAATAAATATTTGTTGCATTTGTCTAAACATTTGTTGCGTTGTATTTTTGAATATCTTTGTCTTTGTGTCACGAAACTAAATATTTGTTGCATTTGTATAAATATTTGTTGCGTATAGAGTTGCAACTCGAGTTGCAACTCAGAAGCATATACAGTTGCAACACATACAGAGTTGAGTTACAAGTTTAGTTGCAGCTAGTAGTTGCAATTGTATATGCTTTAGAGTTGCAGTTGTATATGCTTCCATGTTGCAACTAACAAAAAATGCACAAAATATATCCATGTTGGATCTTATTTTGTTAAGCACATTTTTGTGAGTAAGACACAACAAACGGTTCACAGATCCGACTTACGGTTTAGGAGAAAAAGTGAATTAAAATTTTGAGTCAAAAAGATTCCATGCATGCATGCAGACTAGTTCAACTCTGTTACGGACGTGCAAGCATGTGCATAGGGCCGCGGGATCCACATGCGCGTGAATTAAGGTTGGGAGGGTCTATGCATTTTCTATACAAAATGCACCTTGTTGCATTTTAGCCTCACACTATATATATATATATATATATATATATATATATAGTGTTTTGCTATAATGGTCCGACTGCGCGCCTGGGTCGACCCAACATTCCCGAACGGACCCTCCCAGCACATGCACACATGCAAAACTAATAGTCCAAACTAAACACATGATGCCAGCTCACACTAAGACATCTTCACATGTTGAGACACTATTTTAGTCTTGTAGAGACATCTTGTAATGGCACAATATTATGTCTCTACCTTCTATATGAGTGAAAATATATTGCGAAAATATGGTAATTTTGGGGATATTTAATTTTTTTCCATCGTTACGAATGGCCAGCATTCAAATGCCAGTTTTACAAATGGCTTAACATATTTGCTACCGGAGAGAGAAGGATCCTTACATTTTTGCCAAATTTGCAGACGTGGCTGAAAGTGCATCTAGGCCCCCTAGTGGGTTTTGGTGATAATGGCACTAAAAATTAAGGAACTAATGATTTACATTGATAAAAATGCTGGGATAAAATGAAAGAAAATTCAATTGAAAAAGAAAGGCCCCCATATTAAAAAAGCATGGTGTCGAAGCAATATTGAAGGATTTAAATTGTTTTAATTTTGAAATTGATTATAGAAAACACCGTACTATCAAGGGGGATGTGCTCTATGATCAAGGAGGTCTAAAAATGCTTTTTGAGATGGATAAAAACCTGTGAGAGAAAACTTTCAAGCCCAGCCAAAAATCCCAACTCACTGTTATGGTCATTGTCGGAAGTTTCTACACTTTGTCGGAAGTTTCGAAAGGGCTATTTCAGCCTTCAAACTTAGCCGTTTTCTCAAATATTTCATCGGTAGTTCGGCCAAAACCGGCGGTGAAAGTGGTGTTGGGGAAGACCATTTTTGTAGTATTGTGGCTCAGCGCAGCTGCTCCTCCTCTTCTTGACTCCCCTGGCCACCAAAGGGTCAACAGCTGGAGCATGGAGGAAGCCCGGCTGGGAAGCGATGGGGCGGCACACAGCTGCGGTGTCCAGTAGGCATGGGACTGGAAGAAGGCGTGGGACCGGAAGAATTTGCGGTGGTGCTGGGGCCATGGAGCGGCAGCCAACATGGGGTGAGGGCGGCCACGGTTGCACTACTGGAGAAGTGGCTATCAGTACCGGGTCATAACCCCATAGGTACCGGTTCTGGACCGGTACTGTCCAACCGAGACTAAAGGGGTCTTTAGTACTGGGTCCAGAACCGGTACCAATGAGGTCCATTGGTACCGATGACACCATCCGGTACCAATGGCCCTCCCACGTAGGCTACATGGAGGGCCCTTTGGTACCGGTTGGTATACCAAAGGGTATTTTGTTTCTTTTTAATGTCTACATTTTTTCTTTATTAGATGCAATTCATCTACGTGTGTACGCATTATATGCCTTGCACGATCTTTGACACAACAATACTGTAGTGGTCCCAATTGCAATTATCATAGCTATATAAATATTACAGGAGTCACTTAATTCACAAGTTGTTTACAATTGACGAGCAAAATGGGAAGAAGGGGCATAAAGGGAGTGATATTGAGAAATATCACGTCCCTCATGGTAGTACTGTCCATTTGGATTTACAACTTGGTCCATAATGAATCCAAATAGTTGGTCTGCGATAGCTTTTGCTTTTTCTCACATCGGGAGCTCTTCATGGTAAAACATCCTCTGCATTAATCTCAAATGAGAACAGTTTTAATCTAATTATCCATGAAATAACACTAGATTATACACATTAAATAACAAATCATATGTAAGTATGAA
>CM014276.1:3144725-3164385 GCA_004135705.1 Alloteropsis semialata | reverse complement strand
CCAAAGCTACACCATGGATGAGTTCAGACGGTTCATCTGACGGTCGGGCGACGTCTCCGGATCGGCCGACTCGGGGGTGGACCCACTCGACCTCAACCGACTTGTACCGGCCCTGAACCGCCTCCAAGTGCTATAAATAGGTGCCAACACCTCCTGTACAACACACACCAGAAGGAAGAGCTCCAATTGCTACAAGTCATAGTCTTAGTTAGTAGAGAAGTAGTTCTAGGTGTTGAGCTTCTACGGGTTTTCGAAGGAGTCTTGGTAAGCCTAGAGCTTAGTTATCTTGTATCCTTTGCTTATTTGTAAGACTTAGAGCCTTAATGGAATTACTATCTTGCTTATGTTACTTGACTTCTAGTCTTGTGTGTTCATCATATGAGTTGTATGTCTTACACCTTAATATAGTGGATGCATGTTATGGCAATGGCCCAATGAATCTCTATGATTGTTCTTTACCTTTCCGTACAATTGGTAAAAATGTATTTCATATTACAAACATGGTGTTTGGGTTATGGAATACCGTTGGGGATACCCTACTCCACGTATTCAGAGGTAGGCGGCAGGTGGTGACAGCCCTGTCCGTCCTTTGTAATCCTCGCCGTTCGGGTTTGGGCGTTTGCAGGCCTTAGTGATAAACATCGTGACAGTACCCTTGGATGAGGGGATCCCACGACTCCTCGATTTGTCCTCTAGCATGTATCGCTTACTAAGCTTGTATAGGATACACTTGTAATGAATGTAACCCATTTGTAAGAAGTACATAGAATCCCTAGTTCTCTCGTAGGACCTTCATACTAACTAGACTTATATAATGAGCGGTGAATTCTTCTGTGTGTCAACATACTCAATCTTTCATATCATATTATCCCCTGGGCTAGTCCTGGTATATTAATTATGATATAGTTGAAACATTAGAAAATATATTACTTTGCCATACGCTTTCCCTGAGGAAATAAATACGATACTCTTGAATACTCCCGGGTGAAATGCTACAATGTACTTCTGTGCGCTTGCAGAACTTGCATAACGCTAAGACTTATATTAAGGCATCTCTAGTACCATCACTCCAGTAGTGGTGATGCTAAGAAATGCCAACAGTAGCGGACCGTGGAATCGGCCAGCTGCAATCTCATGAGAGTAGGAGACAAGGTAGTATAATTTAGGCGGTCAAAAACTTCCTTTGGCATTACGCTGACACTTGTCCCCAGATCGCAGAGTGCATGCTCAAAGTGCTGTGTCCCGATTGTACACGTGATGGTGGGGCATCTTGGGTCCTTTTTCTTCTCTGGGACCCTGTTCAGGATGGCTGCACTGCACTCCTCAGTCAACTTTACGACCTCGGTACTCGAGAGTGGACGTTTGTTGTTGAGAATATCCCTCAAGTACTTTGCATAGGTCGGTACCTGCATAGCATCCAGCAATGGCACATGTATATTTAATTTTTGTATAACTTCTATGAACCTGGCGAATTGCTCGTCCGCGGATGGTTTCTTTTGACGCTGTGGGAATGGCAAGATGTTGGAGTCGTAGAACTCATGCGGCGCGGTCTGGCCAGCTGGTGCTAGCTCGGCTTCAGGCTCTTCTTCCACTGTGGGAATCTCCTTTCTTAGTGCTGCTGTTTTCCCTGCATGGTTAGGGGGAACTGGGTCCCGAGTAGCCTTGCCGCTCCTCGTGGACACAGCCTTAACATTTTCAAAGGACGAATCCGGTTGTCCGGGAATTCGCCCCTTATCACCAGAAGGAACAGCGGCAGCTAGCTGAGCTAATTGGGTTTCTAACATTTTGTCAAAGCTCAGCTGGCGCTAGAAGGTGGAGGACAAACTTTCTATTTTAGAATTTATGCCCTCCAGAGCCTTATCATTAGCAGCAAGCCTCTTGGAAATAGACTCATTAACCTTGGCCTGTCCAAGGACAAGATCTTTAAGGGAAGGTGGATTAGAGAAAGAGTTATCATTGTTACCTCCCTGGTAGAATGGGCGTTGCTGATTCCAGTTCCCTTGAGGCCGATACCCGTTGTTGCCGTTCACGAACTGTACCTCCTCTTGTGTCTCAGGGCAGTTATTCCCCGAGTGGCCAGTTTCTCCACAGACCTCACACGTCATGTGTGAGTCCAGTGGCCCTTCGTTGTCGGTGCCTCCATCCTTGGTGCGGTCGTCGAGGCGCTTCATAATAAGATCCATCTTGGCGGCCAACATGTCCACTTCCTTTACGATGTGCATACCGCGTTTGCGTCCCTGAAGATGGTCGTCATTCCAGGATTGGTTTGACACCATCTTCTCGATAAGAAGCTTAGCGGCGGCCACGGTCAAGGAGAGGAATGCCCCTCCAGCAGCAGCATCCATGTGTTCACGGGCTATCTGGGACAGCCCATGGTAGAAGTTTTGAAGCAGGAGCCACTATTGCATGCCATGGTGGGGGCATGCCAGAATGTAGTCCTGGAAGCGATCCCATGCCTCTGGGACTGTTTCTCCGGATTCTTGCTAGAAGCTGAAATTCTTCCCCAAAGGGCATTGGTTTTCTCAATGGGGAAGAACTTCGCCAGGAAGGCGTTGGAGCACTTGGTCCATGTATTCACCGCCTCACGGTTGGAATAGAACCATTGTTTGGCTCTTTCCAACAGTGAGAACGGGAATAAGCGGAGCCTGATGGCCTCTTGATCCACTCCTCGGATGGTGATGGTGCTGCTTACCTCCAGGAAATGCTGCAGATGAGCACTGGCATCCTCATTGGCTTTCCCATAGAAGGGGCTAGCCTGCACTATGTTGATCAGCGGGGCCTTTAGCTCAAAAGCATGATCCCCCACTTCCACTGCTGGACCCGTAGGGATCTGGGCAGCGGACGGGGCGGAGCAGTCACGGATGGTCCTGTCGGCCATGGCTTCTTCCGATTGGGGTGCTACGGGAACGGGTTGTTCTCCTTGGTTGGAGGATTCTCCGATGACTGGTTCAGTTTCTGACAAGAACACCTGAGGGATTACGACACAAGAACGTACCCTCCTTCCTATGGTATTCGGGTTCTCGACGTAGTTGGATGGTAGTTGGAAACCAGTCATGCACTACCTTGTTTCACATCACAGAGAAACAGAGCAAAAAGGGTAAACCTGCTAGATTACTGGCAATTAATCTTGTTGCACTAAATGCATGGATGATCAAATCTCTTTAACCACTGCTTTCCCCGGCAACGGCGCCAGAAATGCTTGTTGGTATTTCTTAGCATCACTACTTAAAGTAGTAATGGTACTAGCGATACTTCATTGTAAATCTAGACGTTACAGATATTCTGCAAGCATATAGAAGTACGTTGTAGCATTTCACCCGGGAGTATTCCAGAGTATCGTTATTTGTTTATCCGCAGGGAAAGCGTTTAGTTAAAAGAGAGATGTACCATCCAATGCTTTTATGTACAACAATATTAATGTACCATAATGTAAGCAGGGGTAAATGATATAGAAGTGAATGGTAGGTTGACACACAGAAGTTCATTGCTCATCATTATGGTAGTCTTAGTTAGTATAGTACATTAGTGAAGATTAATAAGGGTTCATTAGCATCATACATATGGGACTTGGATATACTACAATACCCTATACAATCTCATTCAATGATCATATGCAACAGGACATATCGAGGTATCCAGTGGTTCCCTCATCAAGGGACGACAGTAGGACGTCTTATCATAAAGGCCTAATACCCACTCCCGAACGTGGAGGATTACAAAGGACGGACAGGGCTGTCACCACCTGCCGCCTACCTCTTCTAATCCGTGGTGCAGCGGTACCCTCAACAGTATTCCATATCCCAAACACCATGCTTGCAATATGTAATACAAATCTATCTATCACGTTAATAAATAGAGCAACCAAGAGGCACATTGAGCCAATGCCATAGCATACATTCACTTGAATAAGGTGTAAGACATAAGTAGTATATACTAAGTGGATAAGGTATAACTGAGGCATACAAGATAAGTATGAAGGTATTTCCATTAAGATCAGAGTACTACAAGTAAGTAAGAGAATACAAGAACTGAACTCTAGAACTTACCAAGACTCCTTCAGAAGCCCTTCAGAAGATCTAACACTATGACTATCACTACTAAGACTAAGACTAAGCTCGTAGCAAAAGAGAGCTCTTCTTCTGGTGTGTGTTGAGTACGGCGCCCTTTGTAGGTATTTATAGCATCACAAAGGCGGTTGGAGCCGGCTAGATGCGGTTGAGACAGTTGGGAGGTGGGCCTAGGTCGGCCGAATCCCCCAGGTCGGCCGACCCTTGGATCCACCATCTTCAGCGTTTCACGGCTCAGATGCACTCTCCATGGCGGTTTACAGTTGCAGGTCAAAGGAGGGCTGAGTCGGGCGCACGGGGAGATCGGCCGACCTGGCTGGGTCGGCCGACCCTCCATAACCGCCATTAGGGCCCATCTTCCTCTGGGAGACTGATATGTTGGTCCTAAGGTCGGTTCCAGGTGGGTTCTGTCGATTTGGGTGCACTTAGCTCTGGTTGGCCCTTCAATCCATGGGATGGACATGTGGCTCATCTTTCACCATTAACTTCGACCGACCATGAATCAATGTTCACGATCCTTCCTTAATGTGCTTCTTGACCTGTGTAGGAAATGGGCTCCATCTGGGTTCAGTCCAGGTCGCCCGACCTAGCCAGGTCGGCCGACCTGGGCCTGTGCCCAGTTTTGTCCATCTTTTGCACCGTAGTCCCTATACTCAAATATATTCCAGATATGCATGGTACAACCTTATTTGAATACAAATGCCTAAGTTGTGCTTTGATCTTTATTGGTTTCTGAGCCTATTGACGGTCGGATAAATGTTATAAGGACCATCAACAAATGCTCAAACTCTTGATGCAATGCACTAGGATGCTCTTAATTTCACAAGAATGCAACCTTAAAGCAAAGTGAGTGAGAGAGTGAAGAAGAAGGGCTCAAGTATGTCAAGAAAGCTTTCCAAAGTGCCAAGAGACCTCACCCACGGCCGGGTATGAGGTATATATAGAGCCCCCTTCAAAATCTAGCTGTTACTCTCTGTAACCCGTGAAAAATGAGTTTTCGCGGACCGTCCACCTCACAAAGCCCAGACGGTCCGCCGTTCAAAACAAATGGCTACAACAGCAATAACTCCCAGAACGACTCTGAAAATGGCTAAGTCAAAACACAGTCCGCCCCACAAAAGGAAGATTGTCCGCTTCACAAACCAGTTAGCTAATTTTTGAGAAAACCGCATCATTCTAACACTCATGATGTATGCCACTAATCCATATGCATGCAACACAACATTTGAGCAAGGTGGCACTATGGAATCATCATGCAAATGACATTGACCCCTCTTGATAGTACGGCTATCTAGCCTATCAACTCGGTCAATGTTTCTTCTCTAATCTCCTCTTTGACCGGCAAAATAGAAATTCCTATCTTATACCTTTGCCTTGAGATTCCACTTCACATCATGATTCCAACATTTCCAAGTATATCAAATGCCACATGTCACATCTCTGGGACTAACCCTATTTTCATATCTCAAATGAAATCGTTAGTCCATAATTGTTGTCATTAATTACCAAAACACAAATTAGGGGCCTAGATGCTTTCAGCGGGTTCCAGCTAAGAACATCTTTCACCTTCTTAGGATCAACTGCCACTCCTCCATTGGAAATTACATGTCCAAGGAATGACACTTCCGTCAACTAGAAATCACACTTACTGAACTTGGCAAATAACTATTGCTCCCTCAATCTCTATAGCACCAATCTAAGATGTTCCTCATGCTCCTCCTCATTCTTGGAGAAAACCAATATGTCATCGATGAATACCACAACGAACTTGTCTAGATAGTCCATGAACACCTTATTCATCAAGTACATGAAGTATGCAGGTGCATTGGTTAGCCCAAAAGACATCACAGTAAACTCATACAAGCCATACCGAGTAGTAAAGGCGGTCTTCGGTATGTCGGACGGATGAATCCTCAATTGGTGATACCCGGATCGCAGGTTAATCTTCGAGAACACACAAGCTCCTCTTAGTTGATCAAATAGGTCATCAATCCGGGGCAAAGGATACTTGTTCTTGATGGTAATCTCATTCAAGGCTCGGTAATCCACGCACATTCTCTTAATCCCATCCTTTTTCTCCACAAACAGTACAGGTGCTCCTCAAGGTGAAGAGCTAGGATGGATGTAACCCTTATCTAATAATTCCCTTAGTTGTTTCTTTAGTTCCTCCAATTCTTTCACCCCCATTCGATATGGTCTTTTAGCTATAGGTGCAGTTCTAGGTTTAAGCTCAATAAGAAACTTAGTGTCGCGTTCTGGGGTCATACCTGGCAACTCCTCTAGAAAGATGTCTGTGAATTCACCCATGACTCTGATTACATCCATGGTCTCCCCTTTCATCTGGTTGATCTGGCAGGTTCCGAGTGTAGACAGATCCACTTGAAACTCAACCTTTTCTCTAGCCTTGGTTGTTAGTTCCACTGCCCTCTGAGCACACTTGATTATGGCATTGTAGGCTTGCAACCAGGTCATTCCCAAGATAAATTCAATCCCCATGGAGTTTAGAACTATGGGTGCAGTGTGGAACTCTACCCCTCTTATTTGCACACTTACATCTGGACATGCTAGTATTGCCCTTAATTCCCCTCCAGGTGAATTAACTACTAAGGTGTGTTGCATGGGTTGCATGGTCATTCTATATTTTTTCACATACTGAGCATATATGAAAGCATGTGTAGCACCAGAATCAAACAGAACGGTTGCAGGGTGTGAGTTGACCAGAAATGTACCGAACACCACATCAGTTGCTCCTTGGGCTGCCTCCTCACTCACGTGGTTCACCTTTCCACGTGCGATGTTCTGTTGCCCTCCATTGTTGTGTGGCTGCTGGGGGTTCTGACTGTTGTTCCTTGGAGCGTTGTTATGCCCATTGGCATTCTAGCCATTCTTTGGGCAGTTGTTAGCATAATGCCTGGGGTCACCACAGTTGTAGCAAACTCTGCCTGCCATGGGGGCTACAGGCACAACATTGCCCTGAGTGAGGCGTGGCGCCAGGTTCTGCGGTGGTTGCTGCAGCTACTGCCTTTGCGGGTACTGCTGTTGCTGGCATTGTTGCTGCTGCTGATAAGGCGGGCACTGTTGGTACTGTTGGCGCTGCTGCTGATTCCCAGAGTTCGGCGGACCTTGAATGTGAAGCTGGCCACCGGACTACGGGTTGAAGTGGGGGCGTGAGCTGTTTCCGCCTGTCTGGTTGAGAAACTTCCTCTTCTTGTCCTCCATTTCCCGACGCTTGTGTTCCAGGATCAGGGCATTATCGACCAACTCATTGAAGTTGTCGAAGGTGTGAGTGAGCAGCTGGTACTGAAGGCCATCATTCAATCCCCTGAGGAATTGCCTCTGCTTCTTCATGTCATCAGCCACGTTCTCAGGAGCGTAGCGAGACAGCTCGATGAACTTGTCACGACAGGTAGTGTCAGTCATCAACCCTTGCTTCAAGGCCAGGAACTCCTCTTGCTTCAGGGTCATGAGACCCTCTGGAATGTGATGGGTGCGGAACCTCTCACTGAACTCTGCCCAGGTGATATGGTCTGGGTCCTGGTGAGAGTACATGTACGAGTCCCACCATTCTTGTGCAGCTCCTTGCAATTGCCCAGACCCGTAGAGCACCTTCTCCCTGTCAGTGCACTGAGCTATGTCCAGCTGACGATTCACCGCCTTGAGCCAGTCTTCCGCTTGCAGTGGCTCACTGGCGTGGGTGAAGACAGGCGGGCGTCCCTTCATGAACTCCCCACGCCGATCTCTGACTTGTGGCTGGTATTGGTGTGGCGGCAGGTTCTGCTGCACTGCTGCGAATGCATTGGCCATCTGCTATAGCAGCTGATTCTAATTGGTCAGCAGCTGTTCGAGGGGCACTGGAGGTGGTGGCGGCGGGTTCTAGTTGGCACGACCTCCGTGAGCATTCCTCCGGTTGGCCATCTGTTACAGACACATCCCATGGTTACGGTTAATTCCACACAATGAATCCGTGCTGACTGATTATGAGTAGCAAGATAAAGATGGATTGAGAGAACTCAGCAGACAGAGTGTATATATATGTGGTGCAAAGTAATGAGACAAATAGATTATAGAACCCAACTATTTATTCATTAGCTCCTTATAACCTTAAACCAATATTCTAGATGTATGTGAACAATAGGTTCACATGCACCACACTCATTACAAAGATCCAAATCACACAAGTTCACAAGAATAATAAAGCAAGCACTCATTGACACTGTTCAACACTAAGACTCAAACGACACACACGACTCAAACTCGCAAGACTAGCGTTCTTATTACAACTCAAGGTAATCTAGTTCTCATCTATGGTGGTGCGACTAGCAGCAGTCCCGTAGCAGGCCCTCTTGCGTGGCGGTGCTTCTCTGAGGTACTCTGTCTCCTCCATTGGTGGTTCGGCGTTGGCATGCTCCAGCTCTGTGATAGTAAGCCTTGCTGCTTGTAGCTCTTCCCACATCCTAGAGTGCTCTTCCAGCAGCGAGTCAAACTCTATGTTGATGGTTGCAGCAAAGCCCACGGTCTTCACATGTCTTGCATTCTGCTCTCCAGCTGGGTTGGCAATCCTGCTAGCTCTCCTCCCACGGGGTACACGAGGAAGGTAGCACTTTGTTCCATCGCGGACAAGGCTTTAGTAGAGTCCACGATAGGCGTAGAGTGCCCGACGAGCAGCATCACAGATGCCGGCCTCCTGTGTCTCCCTGGGAGCCGGCGCGGGATGCTCTGACTCAGTCCTGGTGGTGCCTAGCAGCCGAGTAGACACTCGAACACACGTCGTGGTCTTCCAAAATTCAGTGTAGCAGTGATGAGTCCACCACTCACTGCGGTAGTCCACACTGACACGGCCATGTCCATAGTGGCACTGAAGTAGATGAAGCAGGCGATGATGGAAGTAGCAGTCCCCTCCATCACAAGTAGTCTCCACCACCTTCCATCCTATAGATGGAGGTTGGTGGCCTTCTCCTTCATCATCGGAGTCTTCAGAGCCATCAGAGTCGGAATCATCTCCATCTGAATCATTACCACCCCCTTCGAGGTCCTCTGGGCCTCCTCCGGCAGTGGCACCTTCTTGCTTGACTGGAGCATGTGGTGCCTCTGGTGGAGCAACAGGCACGAACCGGTCTTTCTCCGCATCGTCGATCTCGACCATCTCGGGATCTTCTTCATCTTCCTCCACTAGTGGCTTCTGAACAGGCAGCAGCTCTATCTCTCGAACTGAGTCAGGGTTGAAGAACTGCAAAGCATGCTCAGCAACTCTGGGAGGCAAGAACTCTCCAACACACTTGCGCGAAGTGACCTTAGTACGAGCCATCTATAAAGAAAGGAGAATAAAGGAATAAATTAAAATTTATAATAGAATGAGATAGAATAATAAGAATAAAGTTTGTATAAAATAACTCAAAGTAAAACAAGAAGTTAAAGTAAATTAGAAATAAGGATTAATAAAAAGGATAAGTGAATTAATCAAGATTAAATTGAAATTGAATAAAGACAAGGACAAAAGAAGACTCTAAATGATCATTCTAACTAGGCTGCGTGTCCTACAGTCAGCACAGCTTTGATACCAATCTGTCACACCCGAATTTACGAAGAAACCTGAATGCTACTATATGTGCACCCAGGAAGTCCAAAACACACATATAGCCTTAGAATAACAGAATATCAAAGTAAATCCAGTGCTCAGTTACAAAGGAATAGCATCTCAAAATTATTACAATAAGACTCAAGTCTTTAATCAAAGTTTACGCATACGTATAAATAAACTCTCATGGTGCCATTAACTCCACAAGGACACCGACTGGTTGACAGCTGCCTAGAAGTCTGGGATATCTTCAGGGAACTCCACAACACCTTCAGGTTCATCTGATTACCCATCCGGGATGTTGTTGAATAATTGCAAGTGTAAGTGAACCAGCCTTACTTAACAAATATAACACGAGGGATGAAAGCTTAAAAAGACTTGACATGGTTTAACTGTAATAAGCACTTTTAGTTGGTCAATTTTAACATTAAACCAAATTACTAAAATATCATAGGTAAAACCCAGTTGTAACCCAATTTAAGAATGTAGAGTAATATCATTATAACATCATCATATCATTACCAATTTTAGTTAAACATCACCAGGGTAAAAGTCACCACTCGAAAAGGATCCAGGCCACTCGTAACCGTGAGTACGGCTGATATATCAGTTTTCACCCTACAGAGGTTGTACACTTTCCCTACTGGTCGTGATTTCCATCTTGCCCAGGCGGATCAGACCCATTTCACACTTCCTTTGGTGTGTGGCTGGGTTTCACTACGAGACCTTTCGAAAGTCCCTCTAGAAAGCCAAGGGCCGCTAAGGTTTCAACATAGGCACATGAATCCAACTCCCGGGATCAACAAAACACCCAGGGCGCAACGTGAGTGGGTTGATGGCGTTCAGGGCGCAACATGAACAAATGCCTACGGACATCAGGGTGCAACGTGAGTCCGTCCCCAAGCAGATCAGGCTCATACTTCAACCACGGTTCCCCCCTTGTGCCTTTCGGTAACCCCCAACTAGTTAGAGTTGTGCATTTTACTTAGCCAAGACCAGAGCCATATAGTTCCCGTGGTTGCACTGTTTTCCAAGGTTGCCACTTTAAGATAGAAACCATAACAAGTGATGCCCAGAACAAATCACACAGCACATGTTCCAGTTTAAGGGTCGCCTAGAATAAAGCACATAGCACATGTTCCAGTTTAAGGGTTGTCCAAAACAAAGCACACAGCACATGTTCCAGTTTAAAGGTTGTCTAGAACAAAGCACACAGCATATGTTCCAGATCTTGAATTGCCTAGAACTAAGCACACATCACATGTTCTAGAACAGGGGGTTGCCGAAAACAAAGCACACAGCACGTGTTCCAGATTCGTAACCATGTTGCTAAAAAGCAAGTTTTAACCATTCACAATTAATCACCATTAACAAGTATAAAGTATCATTGGTCCAGCGATATCAAGTTGCATAGCCTAGCACATTGTTACTCAAAGATGCATAACCCAAGTTGAACAAGGAAATAAGGTTCAAGAATACTAGGGATAATCTTAAACAGATTAACTCATGCATGAATGTAAATGGTTATTAATTGTGTATAGGTTGCAAGGAATTTCTCGTGTTATACTTGCCTTCCTCTTAGTACTGCAGTTGCTGCTCTTGCTCTTCAAAATGTTGCTCGAAGGACGTCTCGAACAGCTCACCGTCTAGACACGATCAACAATCACCAACACACATTCCAGACAAGCCAGTACATGCATATCAAGTAAAATAAATTAAAATAGTACACCAAATAATACAAACAGTGGCTAAAAAGAAATAATTGAACTATTCTACGCATTACTACGAACAACTAAGAGAAAGAATCATAGAAATCGGAGTTAGAACGCATTTTCTAGGGCTCAAACAATGTCTAAGGGCTTGCTGGCAAAGAAACTAAAGTTCCAGGGTCGTAACCGCGAGAAACCAGGGATCTAAACATAATTACATATAAAATAGAAGGTCTAACATGTAAATACATTAACCTAGGACGGCGGGTCCTAATATTCAAAAGCTTAGGGTCTAAACTACAAGAAAACCAGGGACCTAAACTTTTGAACTAAGGCGGACCATGGGTTGATTTTAGTAAAGCCGAGGGGTTTTTCGGCAAAACAGGTGCTACGTGGCGGTTTGGCTAGCGTGGTTGCTGACGTAGCGCACACATGGCTCACACGTGGCATCGACGTGGCGCTGACGAGGCCATGGACTGGGGCCACAGACCCGATCCACGGGTCTACGGTGCACTAATACAAGGCGAAGGGGTATCGGGTGATCGTGGCAGTTCAGATCAGATCCGATGGCCGGGGTTTGAGTGGGCGGCGGGCTAAGGCCAGCGGCGAGCTGGGGACGGCGATGAGCGGCGGCGATGCTCCGGCGAGACCGGTTTAGATGCTAGGGGGCTTGGTTTTACACGGGGTTTGGTCGGGGAGCGAGAAGGGAACGTGGCGAACTCACCTAGGGGGTCGGGAAGGTGGTTTGGGTGGCGGGGCGACTTGCCGACGACGAAGGGCGGACGGTGGTCTCGGTCTCCGGTGGCGAGGGAGCTCTGGGGCTCGGCTCGGGCCCCAGGGCGTGGGCTTCAGCAGCAGAAGATCCTGCGAGAGAGATGGGAGGCTCGGGGTGAGCGGAGGGCGGCGCAACAGCGCTTACGAGATCGACGGCGAGCTCACCTCATCGGCTATGGCGGCGGCAGCGCTTGGGTGCGGAAAACAGGGCAAGGGCGAGGGCTGAGGCTCCTTTTATAGGCTAGGGGCATGCGGTTAGGATCACGGGGTCTCCGGGGCGGATAAGGGCGGCTCGCGCGCGAATCGCGGTGGCCGTTGCGGGAGGCGACACTCGGAGTCGGGTCCGACTCCAACTCGGCGTGAGGTCGGGGATGCGCCCGATAGGCGGGGCCCACTTGTCTGCGGCCTGGGCGAAAACGCCTGGACGCCGGGCGTCTTCGGCGCAGAGGAAGCGGAGGCGGGAGCGGGTCACGAGCAGCTGGGCCGGCTGGGCCGTATGGGCCGCAGGGGCGTGGGAGGTAAGGCGGCCTGGGTTGGGAGTTAGGGGAGCAAAAGCGAACCTGCTCAAGAGTTTGGGGTCTAAAAATGGACTTAATCACAGAAAACAATTAAACACTCATTCAAGAGCAAATTAAATGAGGATTTCATATATAAATTCAAAACCCATCAATTAAATCGCTAGCATACAAAAATATACATCGGCATGAGTGCACTCACATGGTTTCTAAACTTACCATTGTTTTTAAATTCTGACATAATTTGTAAAAACTCCTAGGTGTCATGAACAATTTAGTAATTAAATAAATTAAATCCTAATTTTTATTAAGACCTAATTTTTAGGGTGTTACAGGCCATGTAGGATCAACCAAATGAAGCCCATGTCGTCAATGTCGTTGACACCTAAAGAATTTATCTCATTCACAAGCATGGTTAGGTGTGATACATTGTTTGTACATCCTCATGCTCATGTTGGTTAAAATTGTTGAGCTTATCCTTGAGAACATGATATTTTTCATTTGCCACATGCTTTATGCCTTCATGGTTCTCAAGAATAGTCTTCCACAACTCATGAGCATTTTTGCATGCGAATACACGATTGAAAATATCATCACTAAGTGAGGACAATAAAATGCTCCTAGCAGTAGAATCATGTTGCATTTCACCTTTGGA
The DNA here is from genome assembly GCA_004135705.1 of Alloteropsis semialata. Classification (NCBI taxonomy): domain Eukaryota; kingdom Viridiplantae; phylum Streptophyta; class Magnoliopsida; order Poales; family Poaceae; genus Alloteropsis; species Alloteropsis semialata. The sequence continues at coordinate 3,151,090 of CM014276.1, read as the reverse complement.
GTTACTTCTTCTCTCTTCACTAGTCACACGCCAAACATCAAGCCCTTTGCTTGAAGAAAAGCTTCCATGAGAACTTTCCATCTTTGAAACCCCGTGCCATCGAAATGTGGAGGCATTCCTAAGAGATCCATCCTCTCCCCAACGAGCTAACTCACTAGGTGGTGAAGCCTAACCGATTCAAATGAGCAGGTTTCACAAATTGCCAATTGAATGGGCATTTCTTGTGAAAGATGTGAGTCCCGGCTCTGATACCAGTTGAAAGAAATTGATGCTCGTGATAGCCTAAGAAGGGGAGGGGGTGAATTAGGCTTTCTAAAAACTTAACCAACCACATGCCTCCTAATTGCACAATATGAAACTAAGACAAGGTATCTAGAAGTGCACCTAAGGTTTTCTTCTAGTGTTTGCACCCACCCAAAGAGTTTTGCAACCTAGAGCCAATCCTATCAAGATACTACTCAAGAAAGGTAAAGCCACACAAATTGCAAGTATGAAATGCGAAAGCTTAAAAGGGTTAGAGGGGTGCAAACTTGACGCGAAGATTTATCCCGTGGTTCGGCTTACGCCTACTCCACATTGGAGCTCCACAAAGGATGTGCTCCTAGTCGCCAAGTCTTGCTCCCGGTCAAGGCCTTGAGCTCACCACAAAGGCTCCCCAAGAGGGATGATAAGTAAGTCACCAAGACCTTACTCTCCTTAACCTACTCTCCCGGAGATTTTGACGCCACCTCCACTACGGAGCTTCTCCACCAAGGAAGGGGCCTCCTCTTCCCCCGCACAATGTCATCGTCGCCGCTCCACACCAAGTCGGAGGGTCAAAGACTTGCTGGTGAGTCACCAAGACTCCAAGGTGCAGGCACACCGAGATTACTGCAACTCACTCACTAGGCCTATCCTAGCTCTCTCATTCACTATGGATGATCTATGTAGCTCAAATGGTGGCTTGGATGTCTTGTGGATGTAGATGAACTTCTCTGAACTCTAGTACCTTGAAATGGCCGAATGGGGGTGGTATTTATAGCCCAAAGGGTTGGACTAGCTGTTGCTCAAAAGTTGCACAGAAACTGTGAACGCCGTATAATACGTCGTGCACCAAACATCCATTGGCGGATCATACGTCGTGTGCTTTTCCAACGGTCGGATTCCCTTTTGCAATGGCTACCTACACACGCCGTATGCTTCTGAACATGTACGCCAATGATCGGCGTTTCATACACCATGGCCTTTCCTCCATCTTCTCTTGACATTGTCCCTGTGTAACTTGTACGCTGATTGTCCGCCGATGGTCGGCATATAATACGCCATATAGAAATCTTCAGCTTCTACTTTGATTCAACACGCCGTATGTTCCGCCCTTCATGTGAACAGTGACAGCGAATCATACGGCATTGCTTGCCTTCGGGACCTTCCACACGCCGTAGCCTTCCAAACTTGTATGCCGTGCATCGCCGTATAGTACGCCGTTGCCTTTCTTCAAGAGCTTCACACGGCGTATGCTTCTCAACATGTACGCCGATGTTTGGTGTTTAATACACCGTGTGTAATCTCTGCGGGCTTATCCTATTCAATCAACTTATGCCGTTTTCATGGTTTCACATGCCAATACCACGTCATGAATACTCAAAAATAAGACTCTCTGGTTTTTGGCTATGCTTTGAAATCATTCTTGGGACGTAATTTTCTATGTAAATCACTTAACAAACTTGTTAGTCCCAATGACTATGTTGTCATTCAATCACCAAAATCACAATATAATGGCACATAGGGCCATTTTCGTTACAAATTAGAAGGTCTCTTTTAGTCCTGGTCCAGCTACCATCCGGGACAAATAAGGACCCTCCTCATTAGTCCCGGTTGGTGTCTAGACCCGGGATTAAAAGGTATTTTCAACCAAGAATAAATCACTGGCGCACCTCTAATGTTTAGACCTTTGACTAACGTGACATTAGTCCCAGGCTCAAATCTGGCCGGGACTAAAAAGTCGGATGGAAGGTGGCTTTTCCAGCAGTGTCTGGAAACAAGAAATAATGTTTCATCAACATGTAGGAAAATTCCTTCTTGATTCTAAGTATTGACAAGTTGTGCTATTTCTTAGTTTGTTTCATAAAATTCCTCAATCCAGCGACGCATCTACGTACACCCATCATACCTGTGGGTGGCGTGGTTGCTATGTGTTGAAGATCAAAATTGACACGAAGCAGGATTGACAGGAAAACCGGTGGAACCGGATTCTGGACCGGTGGAACCCATTTTCCCCAAGTCCTAGTAGGTTTGGACTCTTTTCATGGGTCCAAGTTGAAATAGGGATTTTCTTGCGGGGCAAGACCTCCCCACCCTATAAATATATAGTGCCACGGTCGGTTGAGGTTTTATCCAATCGATCAAAAACAAAATACCTTTACTTTTTGTCATCTCCAAACCTTAGCTTTTCCAACCCTAATTGCTGTTCATGCTTCGTCTCTACGGCGTTGATGGTGTTCTGAGTGGCCTGCCGACCTCAGAGCAACCCTAGACGCGCCTGCCCTAACGGGATCTCTCCTGGGCCAGTGTTCATAGGCTTACGCAGCAAACCCTAGGAAACTGGTAGAACCAAAATCCCAAAACCGATGGAGCCGGTTTTGCTGGGCGTACTGTTGGTGACCGATCCGTTGTGGATCCACGCGAGCTAGCGCAACTCGGTGTGTTGACCGTAAAAGACGTCAACACTATGCCTCTTCGGCTGCTGTTGCAATTGCAAAGCTTGCATCAAAGGGTCAGAGCAGGAGGCTTAGCGCCTGGCTCCTGGTCATCTGATGAGGTACCTGAATCGGGAAACAGCAATTCCAGACTCTTAGCTTCAATGGGAGGAGGAGCAATCAATCGGAGGGTGAGGGGAAAATGGTTGGGAATGGGCTGTTTTCTTTGTTTGGGCTCCAATATACACAGTTTAGCCCTATTACCAGTATAGATACATGTATATATGTAAAACTTGAATTTTTTTTTGACAAAATGCTGGTGACCGATCCATTGTGGATCCACACGAGCTAGCACAACTCGATGTGTTGACCGTAAAAGGCGTCAACACATTTTTGGCAACTCCACTGGGGAGAGAGATCTTAGTTTTTACAACTGGTCTACCTATCCCTAGCCATATGGGCTCTATTTCAGATCTTGATAAAGTCAACATCGTTGTGCCCTCTATGGAGGAGATTAGCGATGAGGAACACCAGAAGTTCGAGGCAGCCTAGGAATTTTTCAAGAACCAATTCTTGATGAGGCTGAAGAAAGATCGTCACGGCAAGGTGACAAGAACTCACGAATTCATGATGCCCGCGTTCACGTTGAAGGACAAGAATGTGGAAGAAATAACTCCGGTAACTGTACACCCACCTGAGCCTTCTATTTCTAAACCTGATGATAAGTTAAATGCTGCGCTTTTACATACCAATGAAGTAGTAAGCACACTTATGGACAGGATGGATAAGATTGAAAAAGATAGGATGGTAGAAAAATCTTATTATTTAAATAATATACCATCTATGCAACATGAGGATACGCATGCGAGTATGTCGGCTACACGTATCCATTGTATGAGATGCCGGCTAATTTTTTTCCCAGGACAGATACCGCCGCAAACGCATGTTTCGCCAGCCCTGGCGAAATCGGTGACACCGGTTCCAGAAATCGGTGGTACTGGTTTTGCTGCCCCAGCTGTACAGCAGTCAGCACCACCTGCTACAGCTCCTCTTTTGATAGTCCCTAACCGAAATACATAGGTTGCTAATTGTTCTGCTTACATTGAGATAAATGCATACACATCACCCTCTATACCTAATCAAAATATTAATTCTAATTCTAATGATCAATACTTGTGGCAAAGTCCTTATTGCATGCCTCATATTGTTCAAGTTCAAAGTACAGCCACAGGGCAATCTGATCTACCTCGTTCAAATTTATATGCTAAATTTTTTAAATTAAAGGACGAGTTAGCTAGTATGATGCGGGATAAGCTCGGCATTGATGTGGGTAATTCTAGATTGTATCAAAAACCATAATCTGCTAATTTTGATGTTGTTCCTTATCCTAACAATTGGCATGTTCCTGATTTTGTTAAATTTAATGGTGATGATAGTAAGACCACTTGGGAACACATTAGCCAATATCTTGCTCAACTTGGAGAGGCTAGTTCTAGTGACGCTTTAAAAGTTCGCTTGTTTTCGTTATCGTTAACTAGAACTATCTTTCCTGGTTTTCTTCATTAGCTCCTGGTTCAATTAATTCATGGAATCAATTAGAACAGAAATTTCATGATTATTTTTATAGTAGGAGTGCTCAATTAAAGTTGACAGATTTAACATTGGTTAAGCAACAAAGAGATGAATCTGTTTTGGATTACTTTAAATGATTTAAAGAAACTAGAAACCGATGCTTTAATTTATCGCTTTCTGAAAGGGATCTTGCTGATGTTGCTTTTAATGGTTTAAGATACTTTATTGAAGAAAAGATAGAAGGCTTTGAACACTTTTCGGTTAATCAAGTGCAAATAAGGGCTTTAGCTACTGAAAACCGATTGAAAAATAATAAGGATACATATAAGACTCATCATTCTAATGTTGATGTTGTTACTTATGATTCTAGTAGATCGGACGATGAGGAAGATGTGTATGTTGCTGAACTTGTGTGGCCTTCTAAGAATAAATCGTACACTTGTCCATCTCTTAAGCTAATTCAAAAGAATCGACATGAAGAAGTGCAATTTACTTTTGATGTTTCCAAGTGTGATCATATTTTTGATGAATTATTGAAAAATGGAAACATTAAAATGTCTCATACTATTCCTTCACCAGAAGAGCTTAAAAGACAAGCATATTGCAAGTTACATAATTCTTTTCTCGCATGCTACTAATGATTGCAATGTTTTCCGTCGACAGGTGCAATCGGCCTTGAATGAAGGACGTTTGACCCTACATGAGATACAGGTTGACAAGACACATTTCCCTGTTAACACCCTTGAGATGCAACCTCCTATGGTTCTGGTTCGGCCACATCAAGTTGAATCCACTAAAGGAAAGAATGTTGTTTGTGGGTGACGTGAAGCCTGAAAATTCAAAGGGGAAGGCAATAATCAGGGAGGTGGTTTGTGAGAAGACTCCAAATGGCAGGGAAACTTTAAAATCACTGCAAGAGTCTCGGGTCTTGGGGGGCAAGGATCCTCAAAAGCATCGTTTGAGCTTGCTGCGCAGGACAAACCGGTACCACCGGTTTCGGTCAGGGTCGCCCAAAGATGTTAAAACCTAAGCGACCTGAGATTGGAACCTGGAAAGTGAATGTGGCCAAATATCAGGGTAAAGATGCAAAGCCAAAGCTGACCTTTGACCAGTTATTTTCCAAATATGCAAATCAAAGGCCAGTTGGTGAGGATTGGCCGGCAAAAAAGAGAAAGAGATCACCCATGCGTCAAGAAAAGCCAATTTCGCCTCCAAGGGCGAATAATTGACAGAAGGGTGATGTTGATACTTTATATCCCCAATAGAATCTGTATCAAGCCATGCCATGGATGCCTCCATATTATAATTCTCCATATCCGGTGTGGGATTACAATGGGATGTATATGCCATATTACCTTATACAATATCCTCCTTTTCATCCAGGATGGAGTAATGAAAGAGTGCCAGTGCATGAATAATCGTTCGGTGCCTCATTGATCTAGTTGGGATGTACCACCCAAAACCGGTGGCACCGGATTGCAAAACCGGTGGAACTGGTTTCCTCAGAAAAGGCAGCCTTCTCCTCTCAAGCAGGTTTATCGACCCAAAAAGGTGGAGTAAGTTGTCCAGGAGATGGATGTCAACCAAGAGAGGACTACTGCTGCTTGATGTGATTCAAATTGGTGACATCAAGGTTGTTCCGGAGGACGATGGTAAGAGATCAATTGTCATTGGAGATGAGGTCAAGCCATCACTTCAGGAAGATGTTGCTGCAGATCCTGGTGAGGGTAAGAAGGTTGAAATTCATAAATCTAGATATTTCTTGCCTAGATGGTGTCCTCCAGGGTTCACACGCACACAGAAGAGGAAGTTGCAGCGGCTTTGCTTTCAAGAACAGAAGGAGAAAGAACTGGAGAAGCAGAGGGAGGAGAACTTCAACAAATACAGGCCCATGATTCCTCCAGGCAAGGGGTGGAAGAAAATCGGTGAAGCTCCAGTACCAAATCCGGTGGTACCGGATTCCAAACTGGTGGAACCGGTTTTACCCATCTCGGTGCCTGCTGCTGCGCTTTTAGATCCGGTGGCACCGGTTTCTCGCTGATCCAGTGCCATCTCGTATTGCTTCTGAAATTTCTGTCACTTCTTCATTTAATCAGAGGTTGTCATCGGATTCCCAGA
>CM014276.1:3097459-3143725 GCA_004135705.1 Alloteropsis semialata | reverse complement strand
AAGCAATATTTAGCATATCCACCAGTTCTTATTCCACCACAGAAGGGTAAGCCGTACAAACTTTATTTATTGGCTTTTGATCATGCAATCGGTTCTGTTTTGATTCAAGAGGTTGATGGGAAAGAACGAGTTATATTCTATTTGAGCCGAAGATTGCTAGATCCTGAACTCGGTACTCATATGTGGAGAAGCTTTGCCTTTGTTTGTATTTTTTCTGTACAAAATTAAGGCATTATTTGCTATCGGCCGAGTGTACTGTGATCTGTAGAGAGGATGTGATCAAGTATATGCTATCGATGCCAATCATGAAAGGAAGAATTGGCAAGTGGGTTTTTGCTTTAACGGAGTTTGATCTCAGATACGAATCGGCCAAAGCGGTAAAGGGGCAGATAATGGCTGATTTAGTTGCTGATCATTGTGGATATAACGTTGATACTGTTGAGCAAGGCATTACGGAACTTGATGTATCTGGTCCGATAAAAGAGGCTGATGTGGTTGACGCAGTTCCTTGGACTATATTCTTCGATGGTTCTTCTTGCAGCGATGGTTGCGGAATCGGCCTGGTTATTATTTCGCCTCGGGGGGCAAGGTTTGAATTTGCTTTTCCAATTGAGAAATGCACAAATAATCAGGCGGAATATGAAGCATTGATGAAAGGTCTCCAGATTCTTAAAGATATTGGCGCTCGGTTTGTTGAAGTATTTGGAGATTCCTTGCTGATTATCAATCAGTTGCTCGGCAAATATGATTGCAAGATGGATGCTCTGTTATCTTATTTTGAAAAATGCCGAGATTTAATTGGTCAATTCGCCTTGGTAACTCTTAAACATGTTCCGAGGCATCATAACGAAGAAGCAAATCGGCTGGCGCAAAAGGCGTCTGGCTATCGGCCCACGTCCGATGTAATGGTGCAGGAGATACCAGAAGGGGATTGGAGGAAAGAAATTGTTGAATATTTGAAGGATCCTTCTGTCAAGACTTCCAGAAAGGTACGTTATAAGTCGATCAGACATGTCTTGGTTGAAGGAGTGCTTTATTTTCGCTCGGTTGATGGAGTCCTGTTGAGGTGTATCGGACCTGAAGAAGCCAAGGTTTTGATGGGAGAAATTCATGAAGGAGTTTGCGGGGCTCATCAATCGGCGTTCAAGATGAAATGGATGATAAGAAAGAATGGGTATTATTGGCCGACGATTTTAGAAGATTGCTTTGAATATTATAAAGGATGTCAAGAGTGTCAAAGATATGGGAATATTCAAAGGGCTCCAGCATCGGCCATGAACCCTGTTATCAAGCCGTGGCCGTTTAGAGGTTGGGGAATTGACTTGATCGGCCAAATTTTTCCACATTCAAGCAAGGGGCACAAGTTCATATTGGCAGCAACAGATTATTTCACCAAATGGGTTGAAGCTATTCCTTTGAGAGAGGTGAAGTCACAGAATGTTATTGAATTCGTTAGAGAACACATTATCTATCGATTTGGGATTCCACAGACGATCACAACGGATCAAGGTACGATGTTTACATCGGACGAATTCAAGAATTTTGCTGCTGATATGGGTATCAAGCTTCTTAATTCATCGCCGTATTATGCACAAGCCAATGGTCAAGCTGAAGCCTCCAATAAAAGTTTGATCAAGCTGATTGACAGAAAGATTGAGGAATATCCAAGAAAATGGCATATTGTGCTTCCTGAAGCTCTATGGGCATATCGAATGGCTTGTCATGGATCGATCAAGGTTTCTCCGTATGAATTAGTTTATGGACATGAAGCCGTTCTTCCATGGGAGATTCGTACTGGATCAAGGCGAATCGAGCTTCAGGATAAGCTGAAGGCCGGCGAGTACATGGATCTCATGAATAGTGAGTCCGATGACTTGGTTGTTCGTCGGCTGCGCGCTCTTGAAAGTATTGAAGCTAACAAACTCAGAGTTGCGAGGCATTATGATAAGAAAGTTAAGGGGAAAGAATTCAAGGAGGGCGATCTTGTCTGGAAGGTTATTCTGCCAATTGGTTCTAAGGATCCCAAGTATGGCAAATGGTCACCAAATTGGGAGGGACCCTATCGAGTCGTCCAATGTGTTCCTGGAAATGCTTATATTCTACAGACACTTGAAGGAGAAGTGTTTCCTAAAGCATTGAACGGGAAGTATTTGAAGAATTATTACCCTAGCATTTGGGTAAACTCATAAAGCCGACGCTATGCGTTAGGCTAGAAAGCCGATGGAAAATCGCCTCAAGAACAAAATAAAGAGCCGATACGATATGCATCGCCTTAAGGGCTATATACAAACAGAGAAAGATATATTACATCATCAAGCCGCTCGATGGCGGGGCAAGCTGCTGGAAAAGTGATTGCATATGTATTCATATATTTCTCATACAGAGGGATTTCGGAAGATAAAAGGATCTAGTAGGCGCCGATGTACTTTGTTCATCATTGCCAGAACAAAACTAGAAAAAGAAGGGCAAAAGGAAGCGCAAGTTTGAGGAGATATCTTCTTCGTTGAGTCGAAGAAATCCGCTCTGGATGCAGTCCCTTGAAGAGCGCGCCGGTGGATCGATGGCTTTGCCCCAGCTTGTAAAGGTCACTCTATTACCCCCCTCTGAAAAACCTTCCCTTCGGTGAACCATGGAGGAACCTCACGAGGATTCTTCTAGCAGAAGTTCCACATGGATTCACTGCAGGATCAGAAAAGGGGGGGAGTGCCCTATAATTCTTCACGAGAATTCTTCTAGCAGAAGAGGGGGAAGGAATCGGATCCTGTATCAAACAGGAGGAGCTTGTGTTCTACCATGAATATTAGCTGCGCCATGGCTGGGGGATGGTGGAAGAAGAAGGCCTAAGGTAGGTATTTATAGCCGGCGGTCGATGGGAGCATTAACAGAGAAATGGAATCCAAGGGGTGCTCGTGGAAACCGTCCAAATGAAGAGCAGTATTCTCGTGAAGATAGGCATTGACTCAGAGCTGCTGTAATTGAAGGAGGAGCGTCTTTTGAGGAGCTGCATTGAAGAGTCGTTTCGACTGGGTCAATAGACACATGGATACCCGTGAGGTAAATGCAGTGTCCGTATACTATTCATTGTCAGAGGTATTATCGCTCAGGGGAGAGAAGAGGAAGATAAGCTTTGCAGGGATGGAGAGTTTCGGCACGAAAATCGGTGAAGGAGTTATGATGACAGATACGAATTTTGGAACAAAATGATATTTTATTCCAAAATTGGGGGGCATGTGTTAACACCAGATTTTCGCACCTGACATACTGAGTCAGATGGTGACATGAGACTGCGCGGTGGGCCCGTTGAATGGTCAAACAGAAGATGACAGAGAAGGAAGCCGATGCTGAAGAGGAGTCCGATGAAGCAGGAGTCCGATCCGGTGACGTGTACAAGAGGAAGGGCGCGTCGGCTAAGAAGAAAGCGTATCAGATCCAGGGACTATTTCCTTTTCAGAAGGCGTACGAGAGTCCCGTTGTATCTTAAGCTTAGTTTACTTTATTTAGTTAGTCTGGTCCGATTAGGACTCTCCATGACCAGGGTATAAATATGAACCCTCGTCCATTGTAAAAACTATTCTCACAATCAATACAACCCGGCTTCACGCCAAAACCCTAGTAGTAGTTACCGACGAAGCTCATTGGTGGACGGGCTGCATCAGTTCTGATCTCCGGCTTACCAGTAAGTTAGTCAATTTATCGAACTAGTATAGGCTTTGAATTGAGGCGCATCGCCCTTTCTCGTTTATACTGTTCAACCGATTTATCTCTGGATAATCAAGATTGATATAGATTCCCTACGTCGGAGCTAGATCAATATTGATTATTCAACAGATTATCGTTTATCGGACTACACTTTAAGCCTAGATTCCCTACGTCGGAGCTAGGTATCAAGATTAGTCTAGATTCCCTACGTCGGAGCTAGAATAATCTTGGTTACTAAAGGTAGTCTTTGCGGTTTGTTGGAGTTGCTAGATTGGTTTAGATCTACGCCATGTGAATCAATTCTACTTCTTCGACGGCTTTGAGCATTGGTCTTGGTCCGATTTAAGCAATATTTATCTTACAGCATCGTTCTAGGTCCGATCTTGTTTTGTGGTTTAATCTGGTTGTTCTTTGAGTATTGTACTGGTGTAGATTCCCTACGTCGGAGCTGGATCTTTACAATGCGCTTAGATTAATCTTTGACTGTCATGCTTGATCTAGATTCCCTACGTCGGAGCTAGATTCATCTTGATTAGTCAAAGGAAGCTTTGATTATGCCTTATTGCTATTTGAATGTTAAGTATGGTGTAGATTCCCTACGTCGGAGCTGGATCTTGCTTAATTATTTGGTAGCATATCTTAGAATCAGAACGAATCTGTTAATGTTTTATCTGCTTATTTGCTTAATCTGATCAACACCTGTGCGAGCATCTTGTTTAATTGACAGGTTGATGAATCGAGTCTGATTATCTAACTATCTGATCTGATCATAGTTGGAGAAATCTAGATTCCCTACGTCGGAGCTAGATTTCTCTGCAAAGGCTATAGTCCGATTGGTGGTTAGATGGTCCGATTAGATGATTCAAACTGGCAATTAGGCAAGGTGGACAATGTATCGGCTTACACTTTGCTTATTTAATATCTTGTTTAAAGATACAGCTGATCCATTACTTTACATATTGGCCTTGCTTTACGCTTTATTTTACTATTCAAAGGCTAGTCTGTAATATCAATCAAGGTCCGATCCTGATTGGTCCGATTCTGAGGTCCGATCTGATGTCTGATTGAGGTCCGATCACTTGGTCCGATTGACGTTATCAGTGAGGTCCGATTTTGAGGTCCGATTGGCATCGGCCGATACGTGTCTGATTGGGTCTTGGCTAAAATTCGACGTTACTCCATCGTCTGAAATAGAGCCGGCACAATCAAAAAGCAATTTAACTGTTTTATCCCCTTGTCAATTTCAGGTCAAATTGACTGGCACGCTGCGAACCTGAACTGGAGTGTAGACTGGCACTGGAGCGAAGCAGACTCTCCCCGGTCATCGTGTGCTGCACGCGGGAGATACGACCGCCGATTTTCCGCGTCAACAGTATATAAAATATTTTCATCAATAAATAAATAAACTATAGTATTAAACTAAATTTAATATTCATATATCTTTATTATTTAAATTAATTACATTAGTTATTAAAATTTGAGATAACTTTTAAATAATTATATGGGTACAATAACAGTAATATTAAAATTGATATCATAATCATTAGTAACAGAGATAACATTTTTTAAATAGTTTTGATTACACACTCATTATTAACATCCAAATAAACACTTTAAATGTTATCTCCATATGGTCGGATACGAATAGTGTCGGATATTGCCGAATACGGATGTGGAACCGGATAGAGAAAATCGACGAAAAACGAATTCGGATGTATCCATTTTAGTACCACATTAAATTCGAATACGAATACAAATATCCATATTTACATTTTAGCGGATACGGATATCGGATAATTCGGATTCCACTTTCACATTTCCATCCCTCAATATAGGAGTGTGCCACCTCAGCAGGGCAGATCTATGTAGGAGCCAAATCACACGTCGATGTATGTCATGTCTTCCCTAGTCCCACATGGCAACGATGGAACAACACACTGCTGGTCAAGACCGTTGACCGGAAGAGCCACAGGGGAGCTCTAAGCGGACTGAACACGTATGCGTGTCCGGGTTAGTGTACACCGAAATCTCATTATCCCATTTTCTTTCATAGAAAAATTCCTCAAAATATTAGAGCCACCCCAGATCCTATCCAAAACTTCTACACCTCTTATCGACAACCCAAATGTTCTTGGAAAATAGTTTCCATCCCAATAAATTCTAGAAAATTCATAGAAATTCATATTCCTATATCCTCACTCTGTTTCTGTTGATTCTTCCACCAAAATTGCCCAAAGATCAAACCCTTTGCCTTGCCGCCCTAGTGCCACCATTAGGTTCTTTGTCCTGTTTTGCGTCACTTTGATTCGTTCAAGCATATGCAGAGCTAACTTCTCACAGTATAAAAGCCCACCCCTCACACCCACCATGCTATCCCTATATGTGTTTATGTAGGCTTAACAAGCTAGCCATGCACCCCTGCAGATACACCCAAAACCTGACTCGTTATTTGTAGAAATCAATCAAGGCATCATTTCATCTATGATGACTTGATATGGCTTTTTCTTCATGTTCACGTAATACTGAAAGATAACAATGTTCAATAATGAATCTTGCCCATTCATAATAATGGATTTATCAGGCATTGGTTGGGGGTTGATATTATTAGGACTGTCGAGTTCTACATGATAATCGATACAATTCTTTAGTTGGTCAAGTACTTTTATAGCTTCATAATAATAATTTTTCATTCGGTCAAATTATTATTATGAAGCTATAAAAGTACTTACTGTGCAAGCATCGTCTTCTATACAAAAGAAAAGACAGTGTAAGCACAACATAAACATTGTATGTATATGACAGTGTAAGCATCGTCTTTTATAGACAAAATATTTCAGACGGAAAGATGCACAAGAGCCTCTTTCGTTCAAAAACAATAACTGTGTTGGCTTACTTCAAAAGAACACAGCCTAAAAATTTCAGGCTGCCGTGGATGCATGACAGCCAAGCGTATAATATGCACCAGGGTGACAGTAACAAATATGATGTTCTTCAACCGTAGGCATTGTGTACGTATGTACCTGCGGCTAATCTTTAAGATGAGCTCTGGTGAAGAATGCCTGTGTGAAGCTGTCCGATCGATCATACATGGTGTGTACACGAATGACTCAAATATACCATTTGATTGGTTCACATTGTAACTCTTTGGGCGTTATTAGTTTCCCAAATACTAAATTTTTGAACTATTCAAGTCATAGGATGCTGCTCCGAATGGTTCAACCAAAACACAACTTCCTTGTAAGGATGGAATCCAAGGATGTAAATGTCCATTCAATACAATATTCCTTATCTCGATCTTCATCATTAATGGAGTGCCAATCAAAATTCTTCTACGGAGAAGTTTTCATGCTGTTGTCATCACTCCTACTGTGTCCAACTTCAGAAGAAAGAAAATCATCGTAATTGTCAGAGGAGTCGCCCTCAAAATTCTCACTAGATGCAGTTTCGTAGTTGTCATCACACTCATGCAAACCCTTGCTATCTACTTCTACGACCATCCAAGATCCACCTTCCTGTTTACCATTATTTAGGAATGATCTTATATATTGAGCATGGGGTCTATGATCATCTTGACACTTCAAGATCCACTCTTTGTTTCCACGTGATTCGCTAAGGACCCAAACCCGTAATTGTCTATCAACCATTCCGAAGCGTATCCCCTTAGGTCTAGTTTTCCACCCTCAATGTTTGACGGCATCTTAATTACTAGGTACTTATCAACAGAACCTGGAAGCCTGGAAGACAATTATATATATATATACCATATGACCATTCCATGCCTCAATGTTTAAATTTACAAACAAATTAATATCGTATCAGATGCACAGAAAATATTAAGATATAAAAAAAGATAATGCTGATAAAAACAAACATTACACTAGTAAGTTATGTGAAAATTAGACTAGTACATGTACTATAATAACAAAGGATAAATTAAGTTGACCTCGAATAATCAAGTTCGCACGGAGGATGTAAAACATAACTACATGTTGGATAGCGAGCCAGCACGAATGGGAAGCCACATGCTAAAGAACGTCGTTGTGCTCTGGGTCTCCGCGGGCGCCTGGTCCTCCAGGACGATCTGCACCAGCTCAACTGTGCTGGCCGAGATTCCCCCAAGAAGATTACTCTGGGTTGTGCGATAATCAGAGTCGAGTGAAAGCCACTCTTCGGGCGGCCACACGAAAGCCGGCTTCTCAGGAGGCACGGCCGGCGGCGGCGCCAACTTGGTGATGACCTGCACTGCCTCCGCCATGCTTGGACGATTGGATGGATTGGGGTTGGTGCACGCCAAGCCGAGGAGCAGTAGACGTTCAGCTTCATCTGCGACAATGGCCTGCTGGTGGTCGTCCACGGCCTCGTGCAGCTTCCCCTCCCCATGGAGACGCCAGACCCAATCGGAGATGTGGCCATCATCAGGTGGTACCTCCCTATTCTTCTTGCCCGTAACCACCTCAAGGATGACAACCCCAAATGCATAGATATCGGTCTGGCGTGTGGCCCTGTTGCTCATCGCGTAGTCCGGTGCTATGTAGCCCCAGGTGCCAGCGACCCCGGTGACGGAGCTCCTGTCCGCAGCTACCGTGCAGGCGATACCAAAGTCGCCGAGACGGGCTCGGAAGTTGGAGTCCAGCATGATGTTGCTCGCCTTGATGTCGCGGTGCAGCACCATTGGCTCATGCTCGTCATGAATGTAGTGCAAGCCGGTGGCTATGTCCTTCACAATGTTGTAGCGGCTGTGCCATTGATGAATGGATGTGTCTTCGGGCTGTTGTTGCTGCTGCTGCTCACCATCGCCGCCTCTCCGGAAGAGATGTTGGTCCAGGCTACCGTTTGTCATGTACTCATAGATAAGTAGAGGATCTCCCTTGTTGTATGACCAGCCTGAAAATTTACGCACTAGATGCATGAGATTGGGCAATCAAACGTAATATTATTTGTGTAAATACTAGAAAAACCAAGATAATTACATAACCCATCTTCTCTTTTGTGCAAAAGCTCTGGCGTGAGTGTCTTCATTTAGTTGGTATTCTGTTTATTTTCTGGGCAATCTCATCACGCATGGATTTTTTTTCCCTCTAGCTTACTTCTACTATAATCAGAGATTCTGACTTCAATGTTGATCCTCACAAGGCACTAGAAAAAAGATAAACCCTAGTCATCATCGATAAAAATGGCAATTGGATATTATTTGTTTTCCTAAAAATTATATCCACCTTTAATATTATGAAAATGCTCTAAATTAACCCCCTATATATATATATATATATATATAAATCAACTCAATTGTTCTGAAATTAATCCAAAGTAACACATTAATGTTTCTCTAAATTACGACACCTGTCATTAGAAAAAAAAATTAATGGCCTACAATAATCCCATAAATTTGCATCCAAATTACCTACTTCTACTATTATTAAGCTAATATACAACAACCCATAAATCCATATATAATTTACATACATGTTTCATTATAAAAGTGTCCCAAAGTATTCATAATATATATGTTTATGAATTGCTCACTTCTATCATAGTTAATATGTAAGAAGTACCTCAANCAGCAATATATGCCTCAGCAATTGAACCCTCTGGCCGTGCCCTATTCCTCACATAGCGCTTCAATGTATAAAGCCGCCTTTCAATTGGGTACATCCACCCATACTGCACAGGACCCCGGAGCAATGCCTCATCTGGTAAATGGACAGCAAGGTGCCACATCACATCAAACAAAGCCGGGGGGAAAATTTTCTCAAACTTCACCAATATTATAGGGATTTCCTTTTTCATCTCAGCCAACACATCTTTGTTAAGTGTTCTGCTGCACAATTCCCTAAAAAACTTCCCCAACTCCGCTATTGCTACATAAATATCATTGTCCAGAAATCCTCTCATTGCAACTGGTAAGATTCTTTGCAAAAGAATGTGACAATCATGTGTTTTTAGACCTTGTACCTGGGTTCCCTCAGCATTTAAACACCTTGAGATGTTGGAGGCAAATCCATCTGGAAACTTTATCTTCCGTAAAAAATCACAAAATTCCTTCTTTTGATCTTTGTTCAAGGTATATCGAGCAGTAGGCATCACACATGAATCTCCATTCTCTCTAAATTGCAGCTCCGGTTTAATTCCCAAATCTTTGAGATCTAGCCTAGCTTTAGCTGTGTCCTTTGTCTTCTTAACTATATTGAGTAGTGTCGCAATCAGGCTCTCACATATATTTTTCTCAATGTGCATGACATCCAGATTATGCCTTAGCTTCAGTTTATGCCAATATGGCAACTTCCATAAACTAACCATCCGGCTCCAAATTTTTACAGGACCAGCTCCCAAGTTAGAACGCTTTCGTTTCCCACTTCCTTCTTTTGGCTTCTGTTTCCTAGGTCTAACATCTTTAACTTTCTCCAATTCAGCAAGTAGCTCTTCTATAGAGAATTGACCAGGTGGATCATTGCTTTGATGAAGGCCAACATATTCATTGTTTCTGCGCAAGCGATGGCCCTTTGGAAGCAAACGGTAGTGTCCAAAATACCCAATTTTGCTCCTTAGGCGGTACGAAAGAGGGTGCTTGTCACAGTGAGTACATGCATAATAGCCTTTTGTGGTTCGCCCTGAAAGAGTGCTCAGAGCTGGGTAATCATGGATGCACCACAGAACCGCAGCATGAAGTTTAAACATTTTGCCAGTATTAGCATCATAAGCACTCACACCTGTCCAAAGGTTAAGCAAATCTTCTACAAGTGGTTCCAAAAAAACATCAAAATCCTTGCCGGGCGATAAAGGACCTGGAATAAGCAAAGCCATCATGAAGTTTGACTCCTGCATACAAACCCAAGGTGGAAGGTTGTATGGCACAACAAACACTGGCCACATGCTGTATTTTGTGTTTTTTTCTGAAAATGGATTAAAACCGTCTGTAGCAAGGCCAAGCCTAAGGTTTCTTGCATCCTTGGCAAAATCTGGAAATTCTCTGTCGAAATCTTGCCACGCCTCACCATCAGCCGGGTGACTCATTTCCTTTGACCCAGGCTGCCGATTTAACTTGTGACACTGTGCATCTTTTGAAGCTTCTTTAGTCACAAACATCCTCTTTAGCCTAGGTGCCAATGGAAAATGACGCAATACTTTTTGTGGAATCTTCTTTCTTTCTGGGTCTTTCCATCTTGACAGACCACAAACTGGGCAATTGTCATGATTAGCATAATCCTTTCTGAAGAGCACACAGTTATTGAAGCACACATGTATTGAGTCATATCCAAGACCCAATTCCTTTAGAAGATTCTTTGCTTCAGAATATATGATTTGGGGAGTGTATTACAATCCGGGAACGCTTCGGCCAATAGCTTCAATATTGCTGAAAATGCAGAATTGCTTATCCTATATAATGACTTCATATGAAGAAGCATTACCACAAAAGAGAATCTTGAAAATTTGGTACAACCAGGATAAAGCTGGCGCTTGGCCTCTTTCATGACTATTTTCAAAAATGAGTCTTTGTCATGAGGTTCTGCATCTCCATCTCCATCTCCATCCTGATTTTCTGCATCTTGTCTTTCTAGTCTTTCTTGGTCTGCTGCAGCCTGTAGGTCTTCTAACATTTCTTCCAAATGATCAGGACCGTCAACCTCTCTAACACCATCTCCATGTATGAAACCATCATCATTATCATGCACAGCAACAGGATGCTCAATAACATCTGCATTCAAGCTCTCCCCATGATGAATCCATCGAGTATAACTACTGTCCATGCCATGCATCAAAATGTGCTTCTTTACAAGATCCTGACAGAGGTACTTTTGATTCAGACATCTACCACATGGGCATAGAATCTCAACATTCTCACTGAATTTTTGTTGAATGAAGCTCATAAATTGTTTGACACCCTCAATGTGTTCAGGAGAAAACAATCTGCCATGAATCCAACTTCTATCCATCTGATCATCAAAAAAGCAAAGAAAACAATAACATCTATGAGAAGTTTATATGGGTAACAAAGATGTACATACATATTGAAAAATTATTTTTTAAAAGAATCTAGCAACTGAAAAGAAGCTCTGATTCATGCTGCACACAAAATTTCTTCTGAATCATTGAAATCCTTAAGGCTAAACAGATTCATGCTGCACACAAAATAGTTCTAATATGAATGTTGCAATGAATTATTCCCTATTTTTTCTCAAGTCATTGTTAGAACAAAGAGAAATTTGTAATCAATAATTTTCAGATTTATACCTTCAGCGTCAATGGATAGCTTGAACATCAATGGAGGGTCTTCTTCTTCGGGGCTGTGCTGATGCCGTAGTTCATCAGCGTCGTCCTCACTGCCTCCCTCAAAGCAAAGCAAATCAGAGGCCACGGTGATACATCAGAAGCTTCAACTTCTAACTCGGCGGCTTGAAGTGAGGATAGGAGATTACGTACCGAGCTCGTCGTGGGAGTAGCCGGAGAATGAGCCGGGGGACGAGCCGGGGGCGGCGGCGAGGTGCCGTGAGCACGAGCTGGCGCGCGCCTGCTGTCAGGACCCGGGAGATCCTGGCAATGGCAGCGACGGCGACTGGAGATCAACAGGGTGGCGGCGAAGCGACCTTCGGCCCGAATCTGCGGCGCTCCCTTGTTTGCAGCGGCGGCGGCGGCGGGCAGCGGCGGCGGCGCTCCCTTGTCTGCAAGTGGTGGCCGCGCCTCAATCTGAATCTCGTATGGAGTATAGGTATTGGACATTGAAAGAGGGTAAATAAAGAAAGTTTGCTACGTTTAAGCACAAAATACTGAATAGCCTGGTGGTAAAGACACTCAGACGTGTTACCGGACGTCCACGGTTCGATCCCCTATCGGGCCAAGTTTTTTTGGGTTTTATTCAATCCACCACCCAAAGCTGGCTAAAGAGAATTAAAACTCCGAAGCCCCTGCGTTTTCTCAACAACACGCTGTTGGTCTGGTGGTAGGACGCTGCTATCTGAAGCGGAGGTCTTGGTATCGAGTCCCGCCGTCCGCAATTTTTTTTGCGGGTCGGGTGAGGTGGAGGGCGGCCGGGTGACGTGGATGGCCGGCCGAGTGACTGGACGGGTAGCTCAGCAATTTTTTTTTTGTCATTACTTGACATATAGGCTCCAAATAAAAAGCAAGCAAATGTTATAAATATTTCTACATTAAATTAAAATATTTCTACATACCAAAAAATATAAATTTGAGTGTCATTTCAATCATCACTCTATTATGGGCCGGATCATGACGGATTCATTAAACCGTCACTATATTATGGGCCAAATCATGACGGATTCATTAAACCGTCACTAAATTATGAGCCTAATATCCACTATAGCAAAACTATGACGGATTTGTAAACCGTCATCTGTGATCCGTCATAGAATAAATAGTTTCTTCTAGTGAGTTCAAACAAAATGGAACGACATGTTCCTTTTTAATGACTGAAAAACTTTGTAGATGAAAATTTAACTTGGGATAAAAATGGGAAATACTTTCTGTGTATATGTCCAGTCCAATTTCATGACTCCGCCTATATATTTTTCATGCAAAACAAAAACATGACTTCTTCATTAAGACAAGTAGATTTGATTCGCACCAACTAGTAGAGAAGTGACCTTTAGTATTGGTTGGGAACTCCCCTATAATGCCAGGTGGTGTTACCACCCGGTACTAATGCCACCAGATTCTTTAAGTATCGAGTTTACATAAACACCATATATATATTGTTTTCACATACATAATTTAAATGAGGTTCTGATACTAAAAGATGAGTTTACATAAACACCATATATATATTGTTTTCACATACATAATTTAAATGAAAGTCCATACAAGTATTTAGAAGAAGTTCCATCAAATTACTACACAGACATAAATTAGTACAATCATCACCTACACCTGCTGGTTGCATGAGATAGGCTCTCTGGTTTATATCTACAATGTCGATCCAATGGATTCTATTTGTGTAACCTAGCCAAATTTGCTTATTTTTATGCATTTATTTGTTCATATTCGGACACAATAATAATACACATATAGTTTTTTCTATCATTTATTCTTTATCATGGTTTGATATATTTGAGTTCTAAACGGTCACTCTATATGTGTTCATCTTCATTTGTTTCCTTTTTCCCTTGTGTCGTGGCCCCACGTCTCTTTGACATATACTTATTAGTTGGAACCTAAGATTGAGTACATACATGTTTGAGTGGAAATAGACACGTGCATTACGTATATGTATACTTGGCCTGCATGGTTACACGCATCATGAATATATACCTCCTCCGTCCCATAAATAGTGTAATTCTAGTTTCTTTCAGCAGATTCGTAGTGGGTTGAAAATCATGGCATGCTAATTTTGGTGTGCAAATTAAAATCAGCCCCTTAATTAAAAAATGATAGTTGCATTCCAGTTTTTAGGATTGCACTCTTTTGTGGGATTTTTTTTAAATACTACTAGGTTACACTTTTCCTAGTCCAGAGAGAGTACACTTGAAGTTACCTTGTCTGTTAATTTAATAATGAATAGGTAAGTAATCTAAGCACAAATGTTGATGTACTTTGTGATAGAATTTTATATAACATAAATCTCTAATTTAGATGTTAATAGGGGTTACTTTAGAATATGTTTAAGATTAGTGAAGGCGGATAATTTAAACCGTGTCTTTTGATCACGCTTTGATTCTAGGCAGAAAGGCGTATATATACAACACCTAGCTGCTTGCTTTGGTGCCCCTTTGTATACTACATGTGCAAGGTGCTAAGAACTTTCCTCGACCGGCATCTAAAATATATCAAGATGCCAAACTATTTCTTTTTACAGACAGCAAAAAGGTAAAAAGGCCAGCGTCTCCACCTAACTCAGGCATACTGCCAACCGACAAGTATGTACACTACACCAGATTCTCTATTCCTCACGGGAAGCAGGTTAAAGCTCGGCATGCATGTCGTATATATTGGTCTCATCGTTTTCCAATTTACTATGGCTAGGAGAATCATATCTGGACCATACAAGGCATGCTTTTCACATGGCACTATCATTAAGATCACATTTTTAGTGCTAATTTCTGTCAAAGCTTGATCGTCGCATCAAAAAAGTCTTTCCAAATATAAATGCAATGTAATCAACTTTGTAGCACAAACATTTTATATTGTTGTAGTAATTATGGGCTAAAAGTCACCAAATTTGAATATTAAAATATATGCATGCATTATATTTTAGGTTGAAGTAAGTAGGGTAACTTAACATTTTGAGAATCAATAATGAAAGCCTTCTCTAGTGCAAAAAGGTAGCTATAAGTATAGGAATAGCATTCTCACGAAGTTAATGCATGCCTAAATGGAAAAACGACCGGTTCAATTACCATATTCACAAGTGCGTTGCGGACAATATGCTTTAGTATCTATAAATAGATGATACTTTCTCCATCCCAAATTAGATTTTTATTGTCCTATATATATAGTAGGTTTTTGTTATATAACTAGTTATACAATATGCTTAGTTTCATACCAAAAAAGCCAAACATCAAGATGTTTAATTCCAGTGAAAAATTTTGGTGAGAAATTTTGCAAAGAATCTTACTATTTAGGAGTACTAAACGTAGACTAATAATAAAACTAATTATAGATCTCGCCTGGAAATCGCGAGACGAATCTAATGATGGTAATTAATCCATAATTAGTGGATATTTAGCGGATGGTTACTGTAGCATCACTGTTGCAAATCATGGCCTAATTAGGCTTATTAGATTCGTCTCGCAAATTTACCCTGGGGTTATGGAATGGGTTTTGTCATTAACACACGTTTACTACTCCATGCATGTAAGATTCCCTTTGGTGAAAAATTTTGGTGAAAAATTTTGGAGAATTGAACACCCCCTAATTTGGTACAGAGGGAGAGTATATGGCAATAATGATGACTACGTGCCAGAAATATTTTGTAGGTTCTGAAATAATGTTTTGTTTTTAGTCGAGTGCAGGTAGGCTGAAATAAATGTTTCATTTTACACTTTATAGCGCAACGATATTCCTATGGCCCAGACGGTTAATGACACTGACCTCAGCGAAGAAGTCCTCATACCGCTGTTCATTTTGCACAATTCTTTCTGGTGCAGTTTGAGCTTCTAATGGTGCATCAGGATTCTGATTAGGAGCTGGCAAAATCAATTGACCACTATCTTGTACATGGGTTGGATTATGATTTTCAGCAAAGTTGACACTTGAACCCACCGGCTTATAAAAACAATCAAGCTAGTGCCCTTAACCTCTTCATCTTACTTGAGCAATTAGAAAATTACACAGCAAACATATTGACTCGGGTAATCAGGTTCATACTTTAAAAAAGTGGCTTTCTGTACACAAAGCAACAGTTTAATACATGGCATATCTATACAAAAAATTGAACAACCAGTAGTCTATCTAGGCACATCTAGTAATTAAATTGACTACGGATTATGATAGAGGGCTTTGCTATGGTACTCCAAAATCGTTGTGGACTGTCCATTTCAGTAGATAAGATGATCTATTACCTCGTAGGAGGTAATAGAATAAATATCTATCTATATATAGATATCTCCATTTAGATCTAACCTCCTACCCGATTTTTCTTAACATTTTCTGAATTGCTATTTTCTTTGCTAGTCAGGTGAACGTGACAATTCATATGTCAGTATTTTTTTTCCAAAAGATGTCAGCTTTTTTCCCCTGAAGGTGAACGTGTATACCTGTATACCGGATTTTTTTTTTGGAAACAACTGATGCGAAGGAAATGCACTCTTTTCTTATTTGTTTTGTTGCGACAATTCGAATGTCTTTTTTTTTGTACCAGGGGCGAAACGTGCATGTCCATTTGTTTTTAATATGTTTTTTACCTCGCGTGAACGTGACATGTCTATTTTTTTCTCTAACGAACGTGAACGTTGCATGACTTGCACGGTTGGACCTGGCCGGGTTCTACTCCGGCGCTTACGAGGTCCAGAACCGTTGTGCGTCGATGGGGCTAGGAAGATTGAGAACAATTGAGAGGAAGAGACGTACCTTTCTCTGTTTACTCTATGCCTAGGCCTTAGTTATGGCGCAGACAACTTGACGATCGGCGAGACGGCAACTCCGGCCTCCGGTGGGCTGTGGTCTCTATAAAGTTCATACCTACTAGCAATCCAGCACCTCTAAAGCTAGCCTCTCAGCCTATCCACGTCATCAACCATTTAGTTTCCATCTTGGCTCCACTAAGCTCTCATCCGATATAAATATAGGATACCCACTAACAACCCATTAGCTCTAAATCTCGTCCCTTAGCCTATCCACGTCATCTAACCTTCAGCTTCCGAAAATCAAGAGTCATCACGCCATTGTTTTAGCCATTTGTTGTCCCCTCGTGCAATAATCATTCATGTGTATCTTTCTCTTTAGTTTCCAGTGCTGCCACCATGGGGAAATCAAGAGTCTCTTCTTTATGGCGCCATCCCTTTTCTTCTCCCAATCTGCGCACATTCCCTTTGCTAGCTGCCGCTTTAAATCCCCTCTCCAGTTCGCATCCATGAAAGCACCTCCTCCATTGTTAGCCAGTGTAGCAAAAGCATTTTTCAGTGTGATGATTCCATTGAGGCATCGACCTGACATCCATTCCCCATAGCTTATCGCAATTCACAACCAACCTCCATCCCCGTCATCGCAATTACCGTTGCTATCTCCTTCCCTGACAGACTATTATTTGGTTGTCTAAGTTTTTTGTTGTCTTTTGCAGAGGGTTACGAACAAGAAAACACTCTGGAGAAAGGGAACCAGCAACTGCGGACCAGGCCTGCGAGGTACCCCTGAAGCTATCTGGGACAATATGATGATTTTGCATATATAATATTATTTCTTATATTTGGTTCAACCATTCTCTTCTCTTTCTGAAATTAAACTCATGACATTTCCCATCTCCAATCATTTGAAGACGAGATGCACATCAGGCCCCAATTATTGTACTCTACAAAATACCTGCATGCATGTTCATCTAAACCTCAAGATGGCCCCCAAGCATAAAGATCTTTATAGCCATACTAAGTTGTGGTATTTCCACATGTATTTTGCAATTATTCAACAATATGAGCCATGGTTGTTATCTGAATCTTTACCTATGTTCCAACAACCTATGAGTTTCAGATCTTCTATTCATAAAAATCATCTTACACCCCACAATCCCGCAGCAATGCGCGGGGAACAGGGCCGTATCAATGAAATGTAGGCCCCAGGACAAAACACATGACGGGGCCCCAAAATTTTTAAAGTACGGCATAACCAAACAAATTTTTTATTTAGTAATTTAATTTCAATACATGTTACTTCTTACTTTACTTAGAAGTATATCAAACATCAATGCTACAACAGTGACGAAACTGACGGGCGACGACTTATTCAATGGCGACTCCTCCATTCCAGTGATATAGCCGATGGTTGTAAAAGTCCTTAACAGCAGCGTATGGGCCGGCTCGTTCTGGCTGGACACGTAGGCTTTAGTGGGCCTTTTATTTATTTTTTCTATACTTTTAAGTAGATAATTATCTAATCTAAATAGGTGATTTGGGGGCCCCAAAAATTTGGGCCCTGTGCAGGCGCCCGCCTTGTCCCTGCCATTATACGGGCCTGGCGGGGAATTCACCTGGTAACAATTTATGGTTCGGACAAATGCGACATTCTCTACTTGTTGGGCCCTTTCAAGATGCCAGATGTTCTAGAGATAAACTGATGCTCGTTATTACAGCTGTTGACGGGAGTTTGGATAATGCCTCTTATTTCCATTGTTTATTGCTTTATGTTTTAGAGTACCATATCGAGGTAACGTTGGCAACGGGGCGAAAGGAAGGGGTGTACACAGTATGTGGACATATATCCAATAATTTTGACAAAAAAATTCAAGTTTTACATATATACATGTATCTATACTGGTAATAGGGCTAAACTGTGTATATTGGAGCCCAAACAAAGAAAACAGCCCAATTCCCAACCATTTTCCCCTCACCGTCCGACTGATTCCTCCTCCTCCCATTGAAGCAAAAAGTCTGGAATTAGTCTGGAATTGTTGTTTCCCCGATTCAGGTACCTCATCAGATGACCAGGCGCCGGGCGCTAAGCCTCCAGCTCTGACCCCTTGATGTAATCTTGCAATTGCCGCAGTAGCCGCAGAGGCATAGTGTTGACGTTTTTACGGTCAACATACCGAGTTGCGCTAGCTCGCGCAGATCCGCAACGGATCAGTCACCAGCAGTACGCCCAGCAAAACCCGTTCCACCAGTTTTGGGA
This sequence comes from Alloteropsis semialata, assembly GCA_004135705.1. Classification (NCBI taxonomy): domain Eukaryota; kingdom Viridiplantae; phylum Streptophyta; class Magnoliopsida; order Poales; family Poaceae; genus Alloteropsis; species Alloteropsis semialata. The sequence goes on along the minus strand of CM014276.1, from coordinate 3,124,759 downwards.
TTCCGGTTCTACCGGTCTCCTAGGGTTTGCTGTGTAAGCCTACGAACACCGGCCTAGGAGGGACCCCGTCAGGATAGGCACGCTTAGGATTGCTCTGAGGCCGGCAGGCCACTCAGAACGCCGTCAACGCCGTAGAGACGAAGCACGAACAACAATTAGGGTTGGAAAAGCTAAGGTTTGGATATGACAAAAAGTAAAGGTATTTTGTTTTTGATCGATTGGATAAAACCTCAACCGGCCGTGGACCTTTATATTTATAGGGTGGGGAGGTCTTGCCCCGCAAGAAAAGCCCTATTACAACTCGGACCCACAAAAAGAGTTCAAATCTACTAGGACTTGGGGAAAACCGGTTCCGCCGGTTTCTAAATCCGGTGCCACCGGATTTGTCTTATCAGACGGGCAATAGGAAACCAAACCGGTTCCACCGGTTCCAGAATCCGGTTCCACCGGTTTTCCTGTCAATCCTGGTCCGTGCCAATTTTGATCGTCAACATATATCCCCCTATTTTTTGGTAAAGCTTGCGTACCAGAAAACATATGAGCACAAAAAAACACTCCTGAGGGCGATAGTTAAACAAAATCCATCGGTCTTTTCATTCTAAGGGCGATATTCAGCACTATCAGCCATATAAACTAAGCTTCCTGCCAAACACTTGGATAATATTTCTTCAAATACCTCCCATTAAGAGCTCTTGGCAGCTGCTGACATTGCAAAGTCATCACCATATAAGAATTACCGAAGATCACCTTTATCACCTTGTATGGCCCTTCCCAACTTGGAGACCATTTACCAAACTTGTTGCTCTTCGATCATACAGGTAGAATTGTCTTCCAAACCAAGTCACCAACCTGAAAAGATTTTTCTTTTACCTTCTTATTGTAGGCTTTATCAACTCGGATTTTATACTTCTCAATTTTCTTCAAGGCCTTCAAACGCTTATCGGTCACCTCATCAATATTATCCATCATCAAGTCATGATAACCAACAACATCAAGATCATTTTGTTTGGCCAACCTATATGCACCTAGATTCACCTCAACAGGCAAAACGGCTTCTTGAGCATACACAAGCTCAAAAGGAGTAACTTTAGTAGCATTGTCTAGATATACGATGAGCCCACCAAGTTTCAGATAAAACCTCATGCCACCTTCTAAGATTTTCTTCTATTTTCATCTTAATGAGCTTAATCAAAATCTTATTACTAGACTCAGCCTGACCATTAGCCTGAGCATAGTATAAAGATGAATTGAGTAATTTAATGCCATACATCTCAACAAAATCATAAACTTCCTTTGATATAAATGAAGTACCTTGATCAGTAGTCAAAGTTTGTGGAATACCAAATCTATGGATAATATACTCAGTAATAAACTCAATTACCTCCCAATGTGTCATATTCTTCAAAGAAACTACTTCGGTTCACTTTGTGAAATAATCAGTAGCCACTAACACGAAACGATGTCCCTTTGATGAAGGAGGATTAATTTGCCCAATAAAGTCCAATCCCCATCCTCGAAAAGGCCAAGGTTTGATAATAGGATATAATAATGCTGCTGGAACTATCTGAATATTCCCAAACCTTTGACACTCTTCACAACCTTTGTAGTACCGAAAACAATCAGCTATCATATTTGGCCAACAAAAACAAGCTCTTCTCAAAAGCTACTTCATCTTAGGAGTCGATTGATGCGTACCACAAATACCTTCATGCACTTCACCCATAGCAATCTTAGCTTGATCAGAATTCAGACACTTTAATAATAAATCCTCAGCCATCTGACGATACAATTCACCATCAACCAAAGTAAATTTAAACGCCCATCGTCGTACTTTTCTGTCACTTTTATGACTGGGATTCTGTAAATATTCAACAATGGGTATCATCCAATCAGCAACTTGTCTTTAGTAATTTTAGAATGCTCAATAGACAAAGTACCACTGTCAGCAGGCAAAAACCGGTGTCACCGGTTCTAGAATCGGTTCTACCGGAAAATCCGGTTCCACTGGTTTCGGAATCCGATGCCACCAGTTTTCCTAGGCAGAGAACTCGGCTACGCAAAGTGTCGGCTTTCTTTCATAAAAATTTCTTTTGTGAATATCGTAGCCAGACGCTTGTTGAGCTAGAATTCGCCCTTCGATTCTCATCTCTTGAAACATGATATATAGATAATTCATCAAATTGAGCAATCATATCCAAGCATTTATCAAGATATGCATTTAAAAATTCATCAAAGCATTGGTATACCTTATTAACTTGCTGTGCGACCAGCAGAGAATCACCAAATGCTTCCACATGTTTTACTCCCATGTCATGCAAAATTTCTGGTCCGAACAATAAAGCTTCATATTTGGCTTGATTATTAGTACAATTATTTTCTAATTGGTTAAGAGCCTCAAATTTGGCACCATTTGGTGATATGAAAACAACACCAATACCACAGCCGTCTTACAAACCGATCCATCAAAGTGCAATTTCCATGGAGTAAAAGTAATATAACCAATATCTAAATCATTATCATTAATGCTATGCTCAACAATAAAATCAGCAACAATTTGGCCTTTCATAGATTTCAAAGGTTCACAAGCCAAATCATATTCAATAAGAGCATAAGCCCATTTACCAATTCTACCACTCAAAATTGGTCTATGCAACATATATTTAATGATATCGGTTTGATAAGCCACTATGTAAGTATTGGACAATAAATAATGCCTCATCTTGGTACAAGCATAATATAACGATAAGCAAAGCTTTTCAATGAATATATACCTTGTTTCGGCATCCAACAATCGACGAATTGCATAAGTAATAATATGTTCCTTTCCTTCGGTTTCTTGAGTCAAAACAGCCCCAATCACTTGATCTTCAGCAGCCACACATAATTTAAATGGAAATCCTCTCCTAGGAGCTTTCATGACCGGCGGTGAAGACAAGTAATATTTATTTTTCAAAAGCCTCTTGCTGTTTTGCCCCCCAAGTAAATTCGGCTTCATCTTTTAACCGAATAATAGGAGTAAAAGCATTGACTTTCCCAGACAAGTTACAAATAAATCTCCTCAAGTAATTCACCTTGCCTAGAAATTTCTGCAAATCTTTTTGGCATGTAGGAGCTTTAATCTTCTTAATAATATCAATTTTCTTAGGATCTATCTCTATGCCATTCTCATGAATAATATATCCTAGAAACTTTCCAGCCGACACACCAAATGCACATTTGAGTGGATTCATTTTCAAGCCATATCGACGCATTCTCTCAAAAGCAAGTCTCAAATCAGCCAAATGAGGTTTTAAACTAGCCAATTTAACAACAATATCATCGATATAAACTTCTATGACTAAGCCAAGCAAATCATGAAAAATTAAATTCATAGCCCTTTGGTAAGTAGCACCAGCATTTTTTAAACCAAAGGTCATAACTACCCACTCAAATAAACCAACAAAACTGGGACATACAAAGGCCGTTTTGGATATATCCTCCTCAACCATGAATATTTGATTGTAACCAGCATTACCATCAAGAGAACTAATAACTATATATCCAGAAGCATCATTAATAAGCATGTCAGCTTTAAGCATATGATATTCATCTTTAGGAGTAGCTCTATTAAGATTTCTAAAATCAATGCAAACTTTGAGCTTACCAGAATATTTTTTCTCAACTGGCACAATATTTGACAACCATTCAGCATAACGATAAGGCCTAATAAAATTTGCATCCAATAACTAATTAATTTCTTCTTTAATTCGGTCATACATATTAGGATTAAAATGCCTAGTAGTTTGTTTAAAAGGCCTAAAACTAGGTTTAATAGGCAGCTGATGCTCAACTAACTCACGGCTTAAACAAGGCATCTCTTGATAGGTCCATTCAAAACAATCAACATACTCTCTCAACAGCTCGATTAATTCAGCTTTATAATCAGCATTCAAATTTTTGTTTACAAACGTCGGTCTAGGTATAGAACCATCACCAATGTCAATCTCCTCTAAAGGATCAGCCGACATAAAACCCGGTCCCAATTTGCTCACATCATCAAAATCTTCAATGGCTTCACACATTTCGTTCTTTTGTGCCCGATAGTGCTCAAGTCTCTGCTGCAACCATTCTGAACTATTCATTAATTCATAACAAATGGTTTAGCCGATTCTCAACTGGCTTTAGAAGAGCAGGCATGAAGCCATCTCTAGTACAGCTGATCATCTCATAATCAGAAATATCCAAACCTATCAAGCACTTGACATGATCATGCATAGACATCGTAGAACCATCAGCCACAACAACACGAGCTGATGTATCTCCATGTACAATCTCAATGTCGTCATCAACCCATTGAATAAGAAATTGGTGCAAACTAGAAGGTACACATCTATTTGCATGAAACCAATCACAACCCAATATTAAACTGAAATTACCTTGGGCCTCGGCGATGAAGAAAGCAGTAGCCAACGTCTTGCTCCCAATGGTGGGCTCCATAGAAGCAATGCCTTTAGCACTCATAGGCTCGCCTCCTCCCACACCACCGACAGTCATGTTGGTCTTGATCAGCTCATCATCCAGACCACCAAGTTTCTTGAACACAGAATAGGGCATCAAGTTGACAATTGCCCCGGTACCAACAAGCATCCTAGAAACTGGCCTCCCATTGATATGTCCCTTTATGTACAACGCTTTTAGATGATTTTCAGAATCCTTTGGCCTTTTAAATATAGCTTCTTTTAGGCCAAAGACTAGATGAGCCATCTCCTCCTTTGGAATGATGTAATAATCCGAAGAAAGGTGCACCACATTAGCCTCAATATTCATATGTTCAGGTGATGACCTATAATCAACAAGCTGTTCATTGTCCATATTCTGGGAATCCGATGACAACCTCTGATTAAATGAAGAAGTGACAGAAATTTCAGAAGCAATACGGGATGGCACTGGATCAGCGAGAAACCGGTGCCACCGGATCCAAAAGCGCAGCAGCAGGCACCGAGATGGGTAAAACCGGTTCCACCAGTTTGGAATCCGGTACCACCGGATTTGGTACTGGAGCTTCACCGATTTTATTCCACCCCTTGCCTGGAGGAATCATGGGCCTGTATTTGTTGAAGTTCTCCTCCCTCTGCTTCTCCAGTTCTTTCTTCTTCTGTTCTTGAAAGCGAAGCCGCTGCAACTTCCTCTTCTGTGTGCGTGTGAACCCTGGAGGACACCATCTAGGCAAGAAATATCTAGATTTATGAATTTCAACCTTCTTACCCTCACCAGGATCTGCAGCAACATCTTCCTGAAGTGATGGCTTGACCTCATCTCCAATGACAATTGATCTCTTACCATCGTCCTCCGGAACAACCTTGATGTCACCAATTTGAATCACATCAAGCAGCAGTAGTCCTCTCTTGGTTGACATCCATCTCCTGGACAACTTACTCCACCTTTTTGGGTCGATAAACCTGCTTAAGAGGAGAAGGCTGCCTTTTCTGAGGAAACCAGTTCCACCGGTTTTGCAATCCGGTGCCACCGGTTTTGGGTGGTACATCCCAACTAGATCAATGAGGCACCGAACGATTATTCATGCACTGGCACTCTTTCATTACTCCATCCTGGATGAAAAGGAGGATATTGTATAAGGTAATATGGCATATACATCCCATTGTAATCCCACACCGGATATGGAGAATTATAATATGGAGGCATCCATGGCATGGCTTGATACAGATTCTATTGGGGATATAAAGTATCAACATCACCCTTCTGTCAATTATTCGCCCTTGGAGGCGAAATTGGCTTTTCTTGACGCATGGGTGATCTCTTTCTCTTTTTTGCCGGCCAATCCTCACCAACTAGCCTTTGATTTGCATATTTGGAAAATAACTGGTCAAAGGTCAGCTTTGGCTTTGCATCTTTACCCTGATATTTGGCCACATTCACTTTCTAGGTTCCAATCTCAGGTCGCTTAGGTTTTAACATCTTTGGGCGACCCTGACCGAAACCGGTGGCACCGGTTTGTCCTGCGCAGCAAGCTCAAACGATGCTTTTGAGGATCCTTGCCCCCCAAGACCCGAGACTCTTGCAGTGATTTTAAAGTTTCCCTGCAATTTGGAGTCTTCTCACAAACCACCTCCCTGATTATTGCCTTCCCCTTTGAATTTTCAGGCTTCGCGTCACCCACAAACAACATTCTTTCCTTTAGTGGATTCAACTTGATGTGGCCGAACCAGAACCATAGGAGGTTGCATCTCAAGGGTGTTAACAGGGAAATGTGTCTTGTCAACCTGTATCTCATGTAGGGTCAAACGTCCTTCATTCAAGGCCGATTGCACCTGTCGACGGAAAACATTGCAATCATTAGTAGCATGCGAGAAAAGAATTATGTAACTTGCAATATGCTTGTCTTTTAAGCTCTTCTGGTGAAAAAATAGTATGAGACATTTTAATGTTTCCATTTTTCAATAATTCATCAAAAATATGATCACACTTGGAAACATCAAAAGTAAATTGCACTTCTTCATGTCGATTCTTTTGAATTAGCTTAAGAGATGGACAAGTGTACGATTTATTCTTAGAAGGCCACACAAGTTCAGCAACATACACATCTTCCTCATCGTCCGACCTACTAGAATCATAAGTAACAACATCAACATTAGAACGATGAGTCTTATATGTATCCTTATTATTTTTCAATCGGTTTTCAGTAGCTAAAGCCCTTATTTGCACTTGATTAACCGAAAAGTGTTCAAAGCCTTCTATCTTTTCTTCAATAAAGTATCTTAAACCATTAAAAGCAACATCAGCAAGATCCCTTTCAGAAAGCGACAAATTAAAGCATCGGTTTCTAGTTTCTTTAAATCGTTTAAAGTAATCCAAAACAGATTCATCTCTTTGTTGCTTAACCAATGTTAAATCTGTCAACTTTAATTGAGCACTCCCACTATAAAAATAATCATGAAATTTCTGTTCTAATTGATTCCATGAATTAATTGAACCAGGAGCTAATGAAAAAAACCAGGAAAGATAGTTCTAGTTAACGATAACAAAAACAAGCGAACTTTTAAAGCGTCACTAGAACTAGCCTCTCCAAGTTGAGCAAGATATTGGCTAATGTGTTCCCAAGTGGTCTTACTATCATCACCATTAAATTTAACAAAATCAGGAACATGCCAATTGTTAGGATAAGGAACAACATCAAAATTAGCAGATTATTGTTTTTGATACAATCTAGAATTACCCACATCAATGCCGAGCTTATCCCGCATCATACTAGCTAACTCGTCCTTTAATTTAAAAAATTTAGCATATAAATTTGAACGAGGTAGATCAGATTGCCCTGTGGCTGTACTTTGAACTTGAACAATATGAGGCATGCAATAAGGACTTTGCCACAAGTATTGATCATTAGAATTAGAATTAATATTTTGATTAGGTATAGAGGGTGATGTGTATGCATTTATCTCAATGTAAGCAGAACAATTAGCAACCTATGTATTTCGGTTAGGGACTATCAAAAGAGGAGCTGTAGCAGGTGGTGCTGACTGCTGTACAGCTGGGGCAGCAAAACCAGTACCACCGGTTTCTGGAACCGGTGTCACCGGTTTCGCCAGGGCTGGTGAAACATGCGTTTGCGGCGGTATCTGTCCTGGGAAAAAAATTAGCCGGCATCCCATACAATGGATACGTGTAGCCGACATACTCGCATGCGTATCCTCATGTTGCATAGATGGTATATTATTTGAATAATAAGATTTTTCTACCATCCTATCTTTTTCAATCTTATCCATCCTGTCCATAAGTGTGCTTACTACTTCATTGGTATGTAAAAGCGCAGCATTTAACTTATCATCAGGTTTAGAAATAGAAGGCTCAGGTGGGTGTACAGTTACCGGAGTTATTTCTTCCACATTCTTGTCCTTCAATGTGAACGCGGGCATCATGAATTCGTGAGTTCTTGTCACCTTGCCGTGACGATCTTTCTTCAGCCTCATCAAGAATTGGTTCTTGAAAAATTCCTAGGCTGCCTCGAACTTCTGGTGTTCCTCATCGCTAATCTCCTCCATAGAGGGCACAACGATGTTGACTTTATCAAGATCTGAAATAGAGCCCATATGGCTAGGGATAGGTAGACCAGTTGTAAAAACGAAGATCTCTCTCCCCAGTGGAGTTGCCAAAAATGTGTTGACGCCTTTTACGGTCAACACATCGAGTTGTGCCAGCTCGTGTGGATCCACAATGGATCGGTCACCAGCATTTTGTCAAAAAAAAAATTCAAGTTTTACATATACACATGTATCTATACTGGTAATAGGGCTAAACTGTGTATATTGGAGCCCAAATAAAGAAAACAGCCCATTCCCAACCATTTTCCCCTCACCCTCCGATTGATTGCTCCTCCTCCCATTGAAGCTAAGAGTCTGGAATTGCTGTTTCCCGATTCAGGTACCTCATCAGATGACCAGGAGCCAGGCGCTAAGCCTCCTGCTCTGACCCTTTGATGCAAGCTTTGCAATTGCAGCAGCAGCCGAAGAGGCATAGTGTTGACGTCTTTTACGGTCAACACACCGAGTTGCGCTAGCTCGCGTGGATCCACAACGGATCGGTCACCAACAGTACGCCCAGCAAAACCGGCTCCATCGGTTTTGGGATTTTGGTTCTACCAGTTTCCTAGGGTTTGCTGCGTAAGCCTATGAACACTGGCCCAGGAGAGATCCCGTTAGGGCAGGCGCGTCTAGGGTTGCTCTGAGGTCGGCAGGCCACTCAGAACACCATCAACGCCGTAGAGACGAAGCATGAACAGCAATTAGGGTTGGAAAAGCTAAGGTTTGGAGATGACAAAAAGTAAAGGTATTTTGTTTTTGATCGATTGGATAAAACCTCAACCGACCGTGGCACTATATATTTATAGGGTGGGGAGGTCTTGCCCCGCAAGAAAATCCCTATTTCAACTTGGACCCATGAAAAGAGTCCAAACCTACTAGGACTCGGGGAAAATGGGTTCCACCGGTCCAGAATCCGGTTCCACCGGTTTTCCTGTCAATCCTACTTTGTGCCAATTTTGATCTTCAACACATAGCAACCACGCCACCCACAGGTATGATGGGTGTACGTAGATGTGTCGCTGGATTGAGGAATTTTATGAAACAAACTAAGAAATAGCACAACTTGTCAATACTTAGAATCAAGTAGGAATTTTCCTACATGTTGATGAAACATTATTTCTTGTTTCCAGACACTGCTGGAAAAGCCACCTTCCATCCGACTTTTTAGTCACGGCCAGATTTGAGCCTGGGACTAATGTCACGTTAGTCAAAGGTCTAAACATTAGAGGTGCACCAGTGATTTATTCTCGGTTGAAAATACCTTTTAATCCCGGGTCTAGACACCAACCGGGACTAATGAGGAGGGTCCTTATTTGTCCCGGATGGTAGCTGGACCAGGACTAAAAGAGACCTTCTAATTTGTAACGAAAATGGCCCTATGTGCCATTATATTGTGATTTTGGTGATTGAATGACAACATAGTCATTGGGACTAACAAGTTTGTTAAGTGATTTACATAGAAAATTATGTCCCAAGAATGATTTCAAAGCAAAGCCAAAAACCAGAGAGTCTTATTTTTGAGTATTCATGACGTGGTATTGGCATGTGAAACCATGAAAACGGCATAAGTTGATTGAATAGGATAAGCCCGCAGAGATTACACACGGTGTATTAAACACCAAACATCGGCGTACATGTTGAGAAGCATACGCAGTGTGAAGCTCTTGAAGAAAGGCAACGGCGTACTATACGGCGATGCACGGCATACAAGTTTGGAAGGCTACGGCGTGTGGAAGGTCCCGAAGGCAAGCAATGCCGTATGATTTGCTGTCACTGTTCACATGAAGGGCGGAACATACGGCGTGTTGAATCAAAGCAGAAGCTGAAGATTTCTATATGGCGTATTATATGCCGACCATCGGCGGACAATCAGCGTACAAGTTACACAGGGACGATGTCAAGAGAAGATGGAGGAAAGGCCATGGTGTATGAAACGCCGATCATTGGCGTACATGTTCAGAAGCATACGGCGTGTGTAGGTAGCCATTGCAAAAGGGAATCCGACCGTTGGAAAAGCACACGACGTATGATCCGCCAATGGATGTTTGGTGCACGACGTATTATACGGCGTTCACAGTTTCTGTGCAACTTTTGAGCAACAGCTAGTCCAACCCTTTGGGCTATAAATACCACCCCCATTCGGCCATTTCAAGGTACTAGAGTTCAGAGAAGTTCATCTACATCCACAAGACATCCAAGCCACCATTTGAGCTACATAGATCATCCATAGTGAATGAGAGAGCTAGGATAGGCCTAGTGAGTGAGTTGCAGTAATCTCGGTGTGCCTGCACCTTGGAGTCTTGGTGACTCACCAGCAAGTCTTTGACCCTCCGACTTGGTGTGGAGCGGCGACGATGACATTGTGCGGGGGAAGAGGAGGCCCCTTCCTTGGTGGAGAAGCTCCGTAGTGGAGGTGGCGTCAAAATCTCTGGGAGAGTAGGTTAAGGAGAGCAAGGTCTTGGTGACTTACTTATCATCCCTCTTGGGGAGCCTTTGTGGTGAGCTCAAGGCCTTGACCGGGAGCAAGACTTGGCGACTAGGAGCACATCCTTTGTGGAGCTCCAATGTGGAGTAGGCGTAAGCCGAACCACGGGATAAATCTTCGCGTCAAGTTTGCACCCCTCTAACCCTTTTAAGCTTTCGCATTTCATACTTGCAATTTGTGTGGCTTTACCTTTCTTGAGTAGTATCTTGATAGGATTGGCTCTAGGTTGCAAAACTCTTTGGATGGGTGCAAACACTAGAAGAAAACCTTAGGTGCACTTCTAGATACCTTGTCTTAGTTTCATATTTGTGCAATTAGGAGGCATGTGGTTGGTTAAGTTTTTAGAAAGCCTAATTCACCCCTTTCCTTCTTAGGCTATCACGAGCATCAATTTCTTTCAACTGGTATCAGAGCCGGGACTCACATCTTTCACAAGAAATGCCCATTCAATTGGCAATTTGTGAAACCGGCTCATTTGAATCGGTTAGGCTTCACCACCTAGTGAGTTAGCTCGTTGGGGAGAGGATGGATCTCTTAGGAATGCCTCCACATTTCGATGGCACGGGGTTTCAAAGATGGAAAGTTCTCATGGAAGCTTTTCTTCAAGCAAAGGGCTTGATGTTTGGCGTGTGACTAGTGAAGAGAGAAGAAGTAACTCCAAAGGTGAAATGCAACATGATTCTACTGCTAGGAGCATTTTATTGTCCTCACTTAGTGATGATATTTTCAATCGTGTATTCGCATGCAAAAATGCTCATGAGTTGTGGAAGACTATTCTTGAGAACCATGAAGGCATAAAGGATGTGGCAAATGAAAAATATCATGTTCTCAAGGATAAGCTCAACAATTTTAACCAACATGAGCATGAGGATGTACAAACAATGTATCACACCTAACCATGCTTGTGAATGAGATAAATTCTTTAGGTGTCAACGACATTGACGACATGGGCTTCATTTGGTTGATCCTACATGGCCTGTAACACCCTAAAAATTAGGTCTTAATAAAAATTAGGATTTAATTTATTTAATTACTAAATTGTTCATGACACCTAGGAGTTTTTACAAATTATGTCAGAATTTAAAAACAATGGTAAGTTTAGAAACCATGTGAGTGCACTCATGCCGATGTATATTTTTGTATGCTAGCGATTTAATTGATGGGTTTTGAATTTATATATGAAATCCTCATTTAATTTGCTCTTGAATGAGTGTTTAATTGTTTTCTGTGATTAAGTCCATTTTTAGACCCCAAACTCTTGAGCAGGTTCGCTTTTGCTCCCCTAACTCCCAACCCAGGCCGCCTTACCTCCCACGCCCCGCGGCCCATACGGCCCAGCCGGCCCAGCTGCTCGTGACCCGTTCCCGCCTCCGCTTCCTCTGCGCCGAAGACGCTCGGCGTCCAGGCGTTTTCGCCCAGGCCGCAGACAAGTGGGCCCCGCCTATCGGGCGCATCCCCGACCTCACGCCGAGTTGGAGTCGGACCCGACTCCGAGTGTCGCCTCCCGCAACGGCCACCGCGATTCGCGCGCGAGCCGCCCTTATCCGCCCCGGAGACCCCGTGATCCTAACCGCATGCCCCTAGCCTATAAAAGGAGCCTCAGCCCTCGCCCTTGCCCTGTTTTCCGCACCCAAGCGCTGCCGCCGCCATAGCCGACGAGGTGAGCTCGCCGTCGATCTCGTAAGCGCTGTTGCGCCGCCCTCCGCTCACCCCGAGCCTCCCATCTCTCTCGCAGGATCTTCTGCTGCTGAAGCCCACGCCCTGGGGCCCGAGCCGAGCCCCAGAGCTCCCTCGCCACCGGAGACCGAGACCACCGTCCGCCCTTCGTCGTCGGCAAGTCGCCCCGCCACCCAAACCACCTTCCCGACCCCCTAGGTGAGTTCGCCACGTTCCCTTCTCGCTCCCCGACCAAACCCCGTGTAAAACCAAGCCCCCTAGCATCTAAACCGGTCTCGCCGGAGCATCGCCGCCGCTCATCGCCGTCCCCAGCTCGCCGCTGGCCTTAGCCCACCGCCCACTCAAACCCCGGCCATCAGATCTGATCTGAACTGCCACGATCACCCGATACCCCTTCGCCTTGTATTAGTGCACCGTAGACCCGTGGATCGGGTCTGTGGCCCCAGTCCATGGCCTCGTCAGCGCCACGTCGATGCCACGTGTGAGCCATGTGTGCGCTACGTCAGCAACCATGCTAGCCAAACCGCCACGTAGCACCTGTTTTGCAGAAAAACCCCTCGGCTTTACTAAAATCAACCCATGGTCCGCCTTAGTTCAAAAGTTTAGGTCCCTGGTTTTCTTGTAGTTTAGACCCTAAGCTTTTGAATATTAGGGCCCGCCGTCCTAGGTTAATGTATTTACATGTTAGACCTTCTATTTTATATGTAATTATGTTTAGATCCCTGGTTTCTCGCGGTTGCGACCCTGGAACTTTAGTTTCTTTGCCAGCAAGCCCTTAGACATTGTTTGAGCCCTAGAAAATGCGTTCTAACTCCGATTTCTATGATTCTTTCTCTTAGTTGTTCGTAGTAATGCGTAGAATAGTTCAATTATTTCTTTTTAGCCACTGTTTGTATTATTTGGTGTACTATTTTAATTTATTTTACTTGATATGCATGTGCTGGCTTGTCTGGAATGTGTGTTGGTGATTGTTGATCGTGTCTAGACGGTGAGCTGTTCGAGACGTCCTTCGAGCAACATTTTGAAGAGCAAGAGCAGCAACTGCAGTACTAAGAGGAAGGCAAGTATAACACGAGAAATTCCTTGCAACCTATACACAATTAATAACCATTTACATTCATGCATGAGTTAATCTGTTTAAGATTATCCCTAGTATTCTTGAACCTTATTTCCTTGTTCAACTTGGGTTATGCATCTTTGAGTAACAATGTGCTAGGCTATGCAACTTGATATCGCTGGACCAATGATACTTTATACTTGTTAATGGTGATTAATTGTGAATGGTTAAAACTTGCTTTTTAGCAACATGGTTACGAATCTGGAACACGTGCTGTGTGCTTTGTTTTCGGCAACCCCCTGTTCTAGAACATGTGATGTGTGCTTAGTTCTAGGCAATTCAAGATCTGGAACATATGCTGTGTGCTTTGTTCTAGACAACCTTTAAACTGGAACATGTGCTGTGTGCTTTGTTTTGGACAACCCTTAAACTGGAACATGTGCTATGTGCTTTATTCTAGGCGACCCTTAAACTGGAACATGTGCTGTGTGATTTGTTCTGGGCATCACTTGTTATGGTTTCTATCTTAAAGTGGCAACCTAGGAAAACAGTGCAACCACGGGAACTATATGGCTCTGGTCTTGGCTAAGTAAAATGCACAACTCTAACTAGTTGGGGGTTACCGAAAGGCACAAGGGGGGAACCGTGGTTGAAGTATGAGCCTGATCTGCTTGGGGACGGACTCACGTTGCACCCTGATGTCCGTAGGCATTTGTTCATGTTGCGCCCTGAACGCCATCAACCCACTCACGTTGCGCCCTGGGTGTTTTGTTGATCCCGGGAGTTGGATTCATGTGCCTATGTTGAAACCTTAGCGGCCCTTGGCTTTCTAGAGGGACTTTCGAAAGGTCTCGTAGTGAAACCCAGCCACACACCAAAGGAAGTGTGAAATGGGTCTGATCCGCCTGGGCAAGATGGAAATCACGACCAGTAGGGAAAGTGTACAACCTCTGTAGGGTGAAAACTGATATATCAGCCGTACTCACGGTTACGAGTGGCCTGGATCCTTTTCGAGTGGTGACTTTTACCCTGGTGATGTTTAACTAAAATTGGTAATGATATGATGATGTTATAATGATATTACTCTACATTCTTAAATTGGGTTACAACTGGGTTTTACCTATGATATTTTAGTAATTTGGTTTAATGTTAAAATTGACCAACTAAAAGTGCTTATTACGCAGTTAAACCATGTCAAGTCTTTTTAAGCCTTCATCCCTTGTGTTATATTTGTTAAGTAAGGCTGGTTCACTTACACTTGCAATTATTCAACAACATCCCGGATGGGTAATCAGATGAACCTGAAGGTGTTGTGGAGTTCCCTGAAGATATCCCAGACTTCTAGGCAGCTGTCAACCAGTCGGTGTCCTTGTGGAGTTAATGGCACCATGAGAGTTTATTTATACGTATGCGTAAACTTTGATTAAAGACTTGAGTCTTATTGTAATAATTTTGAGATGCTATTCCTTTGTAACTGAGCACTGGATTTACTTTGATATTCTGTTATTCTAAGGCTATATGTGTGTTTTGGACTTCCTGGGTGCACATATAGTAGCATTCAGGTTTCTTCGTAAATTCGGGTGTGACAGATTGGTATCNGCCATGTGAGCTTCATATACCAAGCCGGAACTTATCCACTAAGGTGGCTTACGGTATGGCTTATCCGGTGGAGCAAGGGCAGACCATTCATGGGGCACAGATTCCAAGTGGCTACTGCAAGGTGGGGGTCGAGCAGATTTGTGAAGGATATGATGAGTTGGAGCTCGACATCCCAGGTGGCGACGAAGAAAAGACGTTAGCGGATGCTGCCCACAGGCAGTATCATTCTATGGAAGAAGCGTTACGTCAAATTTCGCAGTCAAGGGCCGTCAGCTACTCCACCCAGGGATCCCCCGCAGCCACCGTCACCTTCAAGAAGGGCCGAGGATGACCCAGAGCTGCCACCTCCAGGTCAGGATGATGCCGGCTCACACAGGTCTCCTCCTCCACCACCACGGCATCCCCCAAAGCGCCAAGCTCCGCCCCCACGGCGGACTACTCGCCAGAAGCGCCAAACGGTGGAGAAAGAGCCTACGACCGAAGAAGAAAAGTTGGCCGCCATAAGGAAGAAGTTACCTTACGACCAAACTGCCGAGGAAACTGCTTTGGTGGTCGCAGCCCAGGTCAAAGAGCATTTCAAACCAGATGAGCCAGAGAAGCCGGTGCCCATAGATCCGACAGCGAAGACATTTTTCAAAACAATGAGCGCGGCGAATCAGAAGAGATTCTTGCCCTCTGACTACGACCGCCAGCTTGCAAAGTCTTATGATAAGCAGAAACAACAAGCCAGCAGTGGATCCTCGGTGAAGAAGGCGGCCACTCTTAAGAAGAAACAAGTCGGTCAGAGCTCGGCTAGGAGGACACAAGGGCAACAGGAATATGACGACGCAGAACTTGCGTTGTTGTGCGCGCAAACAGGCCTCTCACCGGCAGAACTTTTAGCGGGCACGGGCGAAATTCCTAAGGCAACACCAGTGAAAATTTGGGAATTTCAATATGGCAAACCAATGGTGCCCCCAGATTCTTTGAAGTCCCTAATCACTCAAGCGTTCCGATTTCATGAGTGGTACATGAAGGTGTCCAAAAAGGGTAGACGGATGCTCAATGTTTTGATAAAAGACCGTGATTACTTCCGTGGGCATAGTCTCTTGATTTTGGATTTCATGGATGTGTATGAGTTGTACCGTCAAGATGCCATAGACCTCTCATTGATGAGCTGCTGGGTTGTGTAAGTTTCTTTCACTGATCTATTCTCGCAATACTTGCTTTCTTAATTATAATTTTTAACAATAACAATCTATTCTTGTCATGTAGGATGGAGATCCATACATGCCGTGAAAAATCGTATGATGATGTCGGCTTCATGGATCCATACATGGTAAATGCCGTAACTGTAGCCAGTAAGCCACTAGAGACGGTGGACAACATATACTTGTACCTGGAGAGACAAAGAAGCAAGACTTACATTCTTTTGCCATACAATTTCAAGTGAGTACTTCTCTCTATGTATGTATAACTTTAAGACTTTGTTGTCAATACTTGTGCATGATTTATATATATATATACAGCTTCCACTGGATACTGCTTGTGATAATCATAAACACCGGTCAAATTATTGTCATGGACTCACTGCGGAAAGAAAAAGAGGATTACCAAGCAGTTTTAGACTTGATTGACATGGCATGGACACGTTTTCGTGCGAAACAAAAAAGGAAATTTCAAACAAAAACTGGATGTGAAGACGGACTTTCCGGTACGTGGCTGGTGTACCCGCATATCTCGTAAAATCACACTAATATATAGTTGTTACGTCTAACTTTATTCTTCTCCACTTTCAGTGTGCCAGACAGGAAGCAGGGACGAATCTATGCGGATACTACGTCTGCCAGTGGATCCATACCTTTGTTTCTCCCAAAAAAAGCGACTCAAGAAGAACTCATGGTATGAATTAGATTATTAGTGTATATAGAAATTAGATTATTAGTGTATATGGAAAATAGATTATTAGTGTATATGGAAATTAGATTATTAGTATGGAAATATTAGTGTATATGGAAATTAGATTATTAGTGTATATGAAAATTAGATTATTAGTGTATATTGAAATAAGATTATTAGTGTATATGGAAATTAGGTTATTTGTGTATATGGAAATTAGATTATTCGTTTATATGGAAATAAGATTATTAGTGTATATGGAAATTAGATTATTAGTGTATATGGACATTAGATTATTAGTGTATATGGAAATATGATTATTAGTGTATATGGAAATATGATTATTAGTGTATATTTATTATGAATATATTTATTATACTTTGTTATTTCATGTATACTTTGTTAATTCATGTAAACTTTGTTATTTCATGTAAACTTTGTTACTTGGTTAAAAATGATTATTAGTTATTGATTATTGTTTAGAAATGATTATTAGTTATTGTTTTGAAATGATTATTAGTTATTGTTTAGAAATGAATGTGTTAGGAAATTTTATAATTGCATGCAAAATTTATTTATTATATGAATGAATGATTATTAGTTACTTGTTTAGAAATGATTACATGCAAAATTTATTTATTATATGAATGAATGTTGTCATTTGTGATTAATGCAGAGGATATTTTACCATGAAGTGCTCCCAATGAAACAAAAATCAAAAGCTATTGCGGACCAACTATTTGGATTCATTATGGACCAAGTTATAAGTCCACTGGGAGAGTACCACCATGACGGAAGCGCTATCGCTCAATTGGACTCCCTTTCCGCTCCTTCTTCCAGTTCTGCTCGTTAATTGTAAATAACTTTTAAATGCTCTAACTTTTGTATTGGCCGATCTCAAATGTTTATATGTGAATGTTCGAAAAAAAATGCAATCAAAGTCGGGTCAAAATCAATTGACAATTGCGACGACTTTAATCTTATTGCGTGAAAGATCGTGTACGACATATGACATATGACGAGCAGACACGTAGACGCGTAGATTTGTATATAACTAACCCAAATATCAAACATTTAAAAAAAATAACCAAAACAGCCTTTGGTACCGGTTGGTAAGGCCCTCCCCCGCATGCCTACGCGGGGGGGGTCCTTTGGTACCGGTTGGTGTTACCAACCGGTACCAAAGGCTCCCTTTGGTACCGGTTCTGGACCCGGTACCAAAGGCCGCCCCTTTAGTCACGGTGTCGCGGTACCGGTTCCAGAACCGGTACCTATGAGGGTTACGAACCGTGACCGATGGCGAGTTCTCCAGTAGTGTATCCTGGTCACTTGGAATACGTATATTTGGTCGGACATCTCACCCGTGAGAACGACACATTTGCTTTCATTGCAGGTTGCCCTTAAGGCCAATCTGGTCTTGTAGTGGCTAACCTCAGTTTATGGCCCGCACCTTAATGTGGAGAAACCAGCATTCCTATAGGAACTTCGCGATCTAGGAGCATCATTGGTGGGTCCTTGGGTATGCGAAGAGCCTGGAATGGTGATAGAACTATCGGAAACTACCCAACGACGAGCGAGCCTGAGATCGCCTACCAGTCATTCCATTGCTTGAAAAAGTTAGCCTGGATCTTAGGAGGAAGGATTGAAGAGCTCTAGAGAAGGTCTGGAAAGGATGGTCGGCCACTAGAAAGCAACAATTCAGCCGGAAGTTTGGACACATTTAATTCTTAGATATTGCTTAAGGGATCACCACATATATTTATCAGATTATCATGTCTGTCTCGTCTTGCTATTTCCATCGACCAACCATGAGAGTGTTAATCAACTCCACCTGGAGGAAGTGTCAAAGGCGTCTGTCTATCAGTTATCGATAGATCGAACAAACCTAAAGGATCTGGTGGTTGTGTAATTGTAAGATTACTGATCATGGGATACGGATCTAGTTCCTGGCTCTGCCTACGCAGAGCTGAGTCGGATAGTCTTGAAGAGATGTCTTGGAATGTTTGATGGCCGTGAAAGTAAGAATTCTTTTATTTAGCCAGAATTCGCACGTGGAAAGGTGAACCACGTGAGTGAGGAGGCAGCCCAAGGAGCAACTGATGTGATGTTCGGTACGTTTCTGGTCAACTCACACCCTGCAACCGTTCTGTTTGATTCTGGTGCTACACATGCTTTCATATATGCTCAGTATGTGAAAAAATATAGAATGACCATGCAACCCATGCAACACACCTTAGTAGTTAATTCACCTGGAGGGGAATTAAGGGCAATACTAGCATGTCCAGATGTAAGTGTGCAAATAAGGGGGTAGAGTTCCACACTGCACCCATAGTTCTAAACTCCATGGGGATTGAATTTATCTTGGGAATGACCTGGTTGCAAGCCTACAATGCCATAATCAAGTGTGCTCAGAGGGCAGTGGAACTAACAACCAAGGCTAGAGAAAAGGTTGAGTTTCAAGCGGATCTGTCTACACTGGGAACCTGCCAGATCAACCAGATGAAAGGGGAGACCATGGATGTAATCAGAGTCATGGGTGAATTCACAGACATATTTCTAGAGGAGTTGCCAGGTATGACCCCAGAACGCGACACTAAGTTTCTTATTGAGCTTAAACCTAGAACTGCACCTATAGCTAAAAGACCATATCGAATGGGGGTGAAAGAATTGGAGGAACTAAAGAAACAACTAAGGGAATTATTAGATAAGGGTTACATCCGTCCTAGCTCTTCACCTTGAGGAGCACCTGTACTGTTTGTGGAGAAAAAGGATGGGATTAAGAGAATGTGCGTGGATTACCGAGCCTTGAATGAGATTACCATCAAGAACAAGTATCCTTTGCCCCGGATTGATGACCTATTTGATCAACTAAGAGGAGCTTGTGTGTTCTCGAAGATTAACCTGCGATCTGGGTATCACCAATTGAGGATTCGTCCGTCCGACATACCGAAGACCGCCTTTACTACTCGGTATGGCTTGTATGAGTTTACTGTGATGTCTTTTGGGCTAACCAATGCACTGCATACTTCATGTACTTGATGAATAAGGTGTTCATGGACTATCTAGACAAGTTCGTTGTGGTATTCATCGATGACATATTGGTTTTCTCCAAGAATGAGGAGGAGCATGAGGAACATCTTAGATTGGTGCTATAGAGATTGAGGGAGCAATAGTTATTTGCCAAGTTCAGTAAGTGTGATTTCTGGTTGACGGAAGTGTCATTCCTTGGACATGTAATTTCCAATGGAGGAGTGGCAGTTGATCCTAAGAAGGTGAAAGATGTTCTTAGCTGGAACCCGCTGAAAGCATCTAGGCCCCTAATTTGTGTTTTGGTAATTAATGACAACAATTACGGACTAACAATTTCATTTGAGATATGAAAATAGGGTTAGTCCCAGAGATGTGACATGTGGCATTTGATATACTTGGAAATGTTGGAATCATGATGTGAAGTGGAATCTCAAGGCAAAGGTATAAGATAGGAATTTCTATTTTGCCGGTCAAAGAGGAGATTAGAGAAGAAACATTGACCGAGTTGATAGGCTAGATAGCCGTACTATCAAGAGGGGTCAATGTCATTTGCATGATGATTCCATAGTGCCACCTTGCTCAAATGTTGTGTTGCATGCATATGGATTAGTGGCATACATCATGAGTGTTAGAATGATGCGGTTTTCTCAAAAATCAGCTAACTGGTTTGTGAAGCGGACAATCTTCCTTTTGTGGGGTGGACTGTGTTTTGACTTAGCCATTTTCAGAGTCGTTCTGGGAGTTATTGCTGTTGTAGCCATTTGTTTTGAACGGCGGACCGTCTGGGCTTTGTGAGGTGGACGGTCCGCGAAAACTCATTTTTCACGGGTTACAGAGAGTAACAGCTAGATTTTGAAGGGGGCTCTATATATACCTCATACCCGGCCGTGGGTGAGGTCTCTTGGCACTTTGGAAAGCTTTCTTGACATACTTGAGCCCTTCTTCTCCACTCTCTCACTCACTTTGCTTTAAGGTTGCATTCTTGTGAAATTAAGAGCATCCTAGTGCATTGCATCAAGAGTTTGAGCATTTGTTGATGGTCCTTATAACATTTATCCGACCGTCAATAGGCTCAGAAACCAATAAAGATCAAAGCATAACTTAGGCATTTGTATTCAAATAAGGTTGTACCATGCATATCTGGAATATATTTGAGTATAGGGACTACGGTGCAAAAGATGGACAAAACTGGGCACAGGCCCAGGTCGGCCGACCTGGCTAGGTCGGGCGACCTGGACTGAACCCAGATGGAGCCCATTTCCTACACAGGTCAAGAAGCACATTAAGGAAGGATCGTGAACGTTGATTCATGGTCGGTCGAAGTTAATGGTGAAAGATGAGCCACATGTCCATCCCATGGATTGAAGGGCCCACAACCAGAGCTAAGTGCACCCAAATCGACAGAACCCACCTGGAACCGACCTTAGGACCCACATATCAGTCTCCCAGAGGAAGATGGGCCCTAAAGGCGGTTATGGAGGGTCGGCCGACCCAGCCAGGTCGGCCGATCTCCCCGTGCGCCCGACTCAGCCCTCCTTTGACCTGCAACTGTAAACCGCCATGGAGAGTGCATCTGAGCCGTGAAACGCTGAAGACGGTGGATCCAAGGGTCGGCCGACCTGGGGGATTCGGCCGACCTAGGCCCACCTCCCAACTGTCTCAACCGCATCTAGCCGGCTCCAACCGCCTTTGTGATGCTATAAATACCTACAAAGGGCGCCGTACTCAACACACACCAGAAGAAGAGCTCTCCTTTGCTACAAGCTTAGTCTTAGTCTTAGTAGTGATAGTCATAGTGTTAGATCTTCTGAAGGGCTTCTGAAGGAGTCTTGGTAAGTTCTAGAGTTCAGTTCTTGTATTCTCTTACTTACTTGTAGTACTCTGAGCTTAATGGAAATACCTTCATGCTTATCTTGTATGCCTCAGTTATACCTTATCCACTTAGTATATACTACTTATGTCTTACACCTTATTCAAGTGAATGTATGCTATGGCATTGGCTCAATGTGCCTCTTGGTTGCTGTATTTATTAACGTGATAGATAGATTTGTATTACATATTGCAAGCATGGTGTTTGGGATATGGAATACTGTTGAGGGTACCGCTGCCCCATGGATTAGAAGAGGTAGGCGGCAGGTGGTGACAGCCCTGTCCGTCCTTTGTAATCCTCCACGTTCGGGAGTGGGTATTAGGCCTTTATGATAAGACGTCCTACTGTCGTCCCTTGATGAGGGAACCACTGGATACCTCGATATGTCCTCTTGCATATGATCATTGAATGAGCTTGTATAGGGTATTGTAGTATATCCAAGTCCCATATGTATGATGCTAATGAACCCTTATTAATCTTCACTAATGTACTATAATAACTAAGACTACCATAATGATGAGCAATGAACTTCTGTGTGTCAACCTACCATTCACTTCTATATCATTTACCCCTGCTTACATTATGGTACATTAATATTGTTGTACATAAAAGCATTGGGTGGTACATCTCTTTTAACTAAACGCTTTCCCTGCGGATAAACAAATAACGATACTCTGGAATACTCCCGGGTGAAATGCTACAACGTACTTCTATGCGCTTGCAGAATATCTGTAACGTCTAGATTTATGATGAAGTATCTCTAGTACCATTACTACTCTAAGTAGTGATGCTAAGAAATACCAACAAGCATTTCTGGCGCCGTTGCCGGGGAAAGCAGTGGTTAAAGAGATTTGATCATCCATGCATTTAGTGCAACAAGATTAATTGCCAGTAATCTAGCAGGTTTACCCTTTTTGCTCTGTTTCTCTGTGATGTGAAACAGGGTAGTGCATGACTGGTTTCCAACTACCATCCAACTACGTCGAGAACCCGAATACCATAGGAAGGAGGGTACGTTCTTGTGTCGTAATCCCTCAGGTGTTCTTGTCAGAAACCGAACCAGTCATCGGAGAATCCTCCAACCAAGGAGAACAACCCGTTCCCGTAGCACCCCAATCGGAAGAAGCCATGGCCGACAGGACCATCCGTGACTGCTCCACCCCGTCCGCTGCCCAGATCCCTACGGGTCCAGCAGTGGAAGTGGGGGATCATGCTTTTGAGCTAAAGGCCCCGCTGATCAACATAGTGCAGGCTAGCCCCTTATGTGGGAAAGCCAATGAGGATGCCAGTGCTCATCTGCAGCATTTCCTGGAGGTAAGCAGCACCATCACCATCCGAGGAGTGGATCAAGAGGCCATCAGGCTCCGCTTATTCCCGTTCTCACTGTTGGGACGAGCCAAACAATGGTTCTATTCCAACCGTGAGGCGGTGAATACATGGACCAAGTGCTCCAACGCCTTCCTGGCGAAGTTCTTCCCCATTGGGAAAACCAATGCCCTTTGGGGAAGAATTTCAGCTTCTAGCAAGAATCCGGAGAAACAGTCCCGGAGGCGTGGGATCGCTTCCAGGACTACATTCTGGCATGCCCCCACCATGGCATGCAATAGTGGCTCCTGCTTCAAAACTTCTACCATGGGCTGTCCCAGATAGCCCGTGAACACATGGATGCTGCTGCTGGAGGGGCATTCCTCTCCTTGACCGTGGCCGCCGCTAAGCTTCTTATCGAGAAGATGGTGTCAAACCAATCCTGGAATGACGACCATCTTCAGGGACACAAACGCGGTATGCACATCGTAAAGGAAGTGGACATGTTGGCCGCCAAGATGGATCTTATTATGAAGCGCCTCGACGACCGCACCAAGGATGGAGGCACCGACAACGAAGGGCCACTGGACTCACACATGACGTGTGAGGTCTGTGGAGAAACTGGCCACTCGGGGAACAACTGCCCTGAGACACAAGAGGAGGTACAGTTCGTGAACGGCAACAACGGGTACCGGCCTCAAGGGAACTGGAATCAGCAACGCCCATTCTACCAGGGAGGTAACAATAATAACTCTTTCTCTAATCCACCTTCCCTTAAAGATCTTGTCCTTGGACAGGCCAAGGTTAATGAGTCTATTTCCAAGAGGCTTGCTGCTAATGATAAGGCTCTGGAGGGCATAAATTCTAAAATAGAAAGTTTGTCCTCCACCTTCTAGCGCCAGCTGAGCTTTAACAAAATGTTAGAAACCCAATTAGCTCAGCTAGCTGCCGCTGTTCCTTCTGGTGATAAGGGGCGAATTCCCGGACAACCGGATTCGTCCTTTGAATTAAGGCTGTGTCCACGAGGAGCGGCAAGGCTACTCGGGACCCAGTTCCCCCTAACCATGCAGGGAAAACAGCAGCACTAAGAAAGGAGATTCCCACAGTGGAAGAAGAGCCTGAAGCCGAGCTAGCACCAGCTGGCCAGACCGCGCCGCATGAGTTCTACGACTCCAACGTCTTGCCATTCCCACAGCGTCAAAAGAAACCATCCGCGGACGAGCAATTTGCCAGGTTCGTAGAAGTTATACAAAAATTAAATATACATGTGCCATTGCTGGATGCTATGCAGGTACTGACCTATGCAAAGTACTTGAGGGATATTCTCAACAACAAACGTCCACTCTCGAGTACCGAGGTCGTAAAGTTGACTGAGGAGTGCAGTGCAGCCATCCTGAATAGGGTCCCAGAGAAGAAAAAGGACCCAGGATGCCCCACCATCACGTGTACAATCGGGACACAGCACTTTGAGCATGCACTCTGCGATCTGGGGACAAGTGTCAGCGTAATGCCAAAGGAAGTTTTTGACCGCCTAAATTATACTACCTTGTCTCCTACTCTCATGAGATTGCAGCTGGCCGATTCCACGGTCCGCTACTGTTGGCATTTCTTAGCATCACCACTACTGGAGTGATGGTACTAGAGATGCCTTAATATAAGTCTTAGCGTTATGCAAGTTCTGCAAGCGCACAGAAGTACATTGTAGCATTTCACCCGGGAGTATTCCAGAGTATCGTATTTATTTCCTCAGGGAAAGCGTATGGCAAAGTAATATATTTATCAATGTTTCAACTATATCATAATTAATATACCAGGACTAGGCCAGGGGATAATATGATATGAAAGATTGAGTATGTTGACACACAGAAGAATTCACCGCTCATTATATAAGTCTAGTTAGTATGAAGGTCCTAAGAGAGAACTAGGGATTCTATGTACTTCTTACAAATGGGTTACATTCATTACAAGTGTATACTATACAAGCTTAGTAAGCGATACATGCTAGAGGACAAATCGAGGAGTCGTGGGATCCCCTCATCCAAGGGTACTGTCACGATGTTTATCACTAAGGCCTGCAAACGCCCAAACCCGAACGGCGAGGATTACAAAGGACGGACAGGGCTGTCACCACCTGCCGCCTACCTCTGAATACGTGGAGTAGGGTATCCCAACGGTATTCCATAACCCAAACACCATGTTTGTAATATGAAATACATCTTTACCAATTGTACGGAAAGGTAAAGAACAATCATAGAGATTCATTGGGCCATTGCCATAACATGCATCCACTATATTAAGGTGTAAGACATACAACTCATATGATGAACACACAAGACTAGAAGTCAAGTAACATAAGCAAGATAGTAATTCCATTAAGGCTCTAAGTCTTACAAATAAGCAAAGGATATAAGATAACTAAGCTCTAGGCTTAACAAGACTCCTTCGAAAACCCGTAGAAGCTCAACTCCTAGAACTACTTCTCTACTAACTAAGACTATGACTTGTAGCAATTGGAGCTCTTCCTTCTGGTGTGTGTTGTACAGGAGGCGTTGGCACCTATTTATAGCACTTGGAGGCGGTTCAGGGCCGGTACAAGTCGGTTGAGGTCGAGTGGGTCCACCCCCGAGTCGGCCGATCCGGAGACGTCGCCCGACCGTCAGATGAACCGTCTGAACTCATCCATGGTGTAGCTTTGGTCCTGAAGACGGTGTGGATACACTCGAGAAGGGAGGACCGCAACGGCCGCTAGACTGGGTCGGCCGACCTGGTCCAGGCACAGTTTGCCTTGATCTTCCTCTGAGTCGCTGGAATGTGGACCCTAGTACTCGTGAAAGATGGGTATGGATCCTCGGAGTTACTGTTGATCCTCATGTGGGCCCATCAATCCATGTGGTCCTCCTTATCCTTCTTGTCATCCCTTGGATATAACCATCATTGATTCAACGTTCTGGATGACACGAACTTGTGCTTCTTCTGCATGGCCAAACTTGGGCTTGGTTGGACACTAGACCAGGTCGGCTAACCTCATGAGGTCGGGCGACCTGGACCTGGCCCTGTTTTCCTTCTTCTTTTGGCCCATATCTCCTGCAATCAAATAATCTCCATGTACAAGTGGAACTATATTATTTGAAATAAAATCCTACTGACCATTACTAATTTATTTCATTTTATCATGTTGGCGTTACAAAATAATCATGACTTAACAAGCGCTAACAAACTCCCCCAAGCTAAGACTTTGCTCGTCCCGAGCAAAACTTGGAGAGTTAGGAACTTAGGATCAGAATTGCTTACTTCCCATAAAATAAATTATCAATAAGAAAGCAATTCATGACTTGATTAAGTTGGCAAAGATTAAATCATCCTTTTTACCTTATCACTCATGGGGCTTTTTAGCTTTCTCTTCATCTTGAGCGGTTGAAAGCCAGAACAACTTAGCAAGAATGCTCCCCACACCTTAGTTCCACCTTTTCACCGGAGGTTTTTAAAGAAACTTTTGTAAAAGAAAACAAGGCTCCTCAAGTGGCTCTCTAAAGTCTCTCATAAGTATATGAATCCTTTCCATCACTCCTCTCAAATTTCTCTTCAATGATATAACAAGTGGAGCTTATGAACGAGAAACTTTTGTTTCACACATGCATTGTTTCTTTTGTTGAGTCAAATCCAGGATCAATGAAGAATTAAATCATACACTCAAATCAAAGTGTGCAAGTGTGGATATGTGGTAGTGGAAATAAACTCTTTTAGGAAATTTCTCTCCTTTAGGAAATTTGTTATAAAGCTTGGCTCCTCTATTCCCCTTTTTTTTTAGTAACAATCATAGGGAGCCCAGCCTTACACCTAGAAATATTTTTGGAGAGAAATCCCTTTCCTTTGGAGTGTTTTATTTCGTTAGGCAAAAATATAGGCAGGGGATGCCATACTTCCAGAATAGAAGTTTAGCATATATGTGGCGTGAACGTGACTCCGATTTTAAGCGCATGAAATAACTCTTGCAAAGATCACAATGAACTTGACAAAACTCAAAACAACTGCACATGCTTTTTTCTGTAAGTGGTTGGAACGTGAGGCTGTGGTAGGAATTTACTCTTCACTGAGGAGCCTAGAATTTTGCCTTTTTTTTGAAACAAATACTCCGTGATCAAGTTTCACTTAGATAAGTAAAGCAATCCTAGCTTATTATATCATAGCTCCCAACAACCTAGAATCAGTATTTAGCATTTGCTACCCACAAGTTTTAAGTTTCCAAGGAAGTCATTAATTTAAGCCAACAAATTCAAGACACAAATGACTGCCTTATTGAGACTTGCATAAATTGGGAAAG
>CM014276.1:3063168-3095904 GCA_004135705.1 Alloteropsis semialata | reverse complement strand
ACACCACAAATAAGCGTTCTTGTGGGATTTTGGTTACCTCCACAACACGTTCAAGAGTTTGAGCATGAAAATAACAGCACCGTTATGCAGAAATGAAGTCCATTTTAATTGGGTTTTCAATTTTTATTGATTTTTCAAACTTAGGAGCTAAACACTTAAGAATCTAACAGAGGGAGAGGAGAAACTCCGAGGGCGAAATGCAGCTCGGGTTGGGGCGAAGTGAGCAAGCTTCTGGCCAAGGCTTTTTATAGCCGGAGATCACCACTGATCGGCCGACCAGGTGGGGTCGGCCGACCCTCCCGCAGAGGTAAAATGGCCAAGCTTTGATCACGATCACTTTGGATACCTGGAGTCTGCAGAAATGGTTGAAAACTTTGCAAAAGAGGGAGGCGTGAGTCGGGCGACATGACCTGGTCGGCCGACCGTCTTTGGACATGATTGAATGTCCCCGTTGAAAGTTATGATCCGTGACTATGGTAGTGAGTGATGATAGTTGTGCGCTCTGCAAAGGCAAAACCTTTGAGTCGGGCGACACGGCCTGGTCGGCCGACCGAGCCTTAGCTAGGTTCAGGCTTAGCCTTTGTAGAGTGGCACATGGTTCAAAGGTGTGATAAATTCGGGGTGCGTGGGCAGTGGTGGCCAGGTATCCAAAGTGGATTTAAGTAAATGGCTCCAAAGTTTAAATTTCAAATGCAAAAATTTTGTGGAAGAATTTAAACATGCTTGAGAAATAAAAATGCATTGTGAAATAAACATGAGATACATACCGATGTACCTACCGGTGAGGACTCAATGTTTTTCGTCCGTCGAGTGCAGACGTCTCCAAGTCATGATTTAGCTTGATGATCTGGCCTCCGCATTTGAAGATAATGCGGATGCTTTGCAGCGCCACTCCGGTTCTGTTGTCTTCACACAAGGTGTTGCTGATGTTATTGCCTTCAGAGCCTTAACACTTTGTGTGAATTCCTTGGGCAGGGGCAGGAGTGGCTCGCTGTTGGTGACTGGTGGTTTCTGTGGCTTCCATCCATAAATCACCTTGATTTCGGGTCCGTCATGCTTTTGGTTTGATTCTTTCTTGTTTCCTGCATGGTTAGCCAAAATCTCCCGACTGGTCTCTTGTACCACTGCAGCTAACTCAGCTTCTGGTTTCTAGAATTTTGCTTAAGCGCAGCTGGTTTTTCACAGCAACTGACAAGGCATGGAATCTAGAACTTAGATCATTTACCTTTCTCTTAGCAGGTATAGTGTATACACTTCCTCCTTGCTGGGATGGGCCCCAGTTATGCGCTAGAAATAAATCCCTGCACTGCTGCCAAGACTCCGTCTTTGCCTGGTGGTTGTAGTACCATTGCAGTGCTCTACCTATAAATGAGAATGGGAATAACCATTGCTTTGCCCTTCCTGCTAGTCGACTGCATATTGCTAAGAAATGTCGGAGATGTTCTGCTGCATCTATTATGGCCTTTCCGTTGAATGGCTTGGCTTGCACCATGGTGATGTACGTTGAGTCGATCATGAGAGTTTCAGTTGCCATCTTGGTGCAAAGGTACTTCGATTTCAATTAACAGAAATTGGGGGATTACTTTGAGTTCTTTGGCGAATCAATGATGTACCTTTTGTTTCACACAAAGAGAAACAAGACAAGGGTAAACCTATCTATAGATGGTAATTAATTGTGACATAAGTTAATACAGAGGTTAACATATTCTTTGACCAATGCTTTCCCCGGCAACGGCGCCAGAAATGCTTGTTGGCATTTCTTAGCATCACCACTACTGGAGTGATGGTACTAGAGATGCCTTAATATAAGTCTTAGCGTTACGCAAGTTCTGCAAGCGCACAGAAGTACATTGTAGCATTTCACCCGGGAGTATTCCAGAGTATCGTATTTATTTCCTCAGGGAAAGCGTATGGCAAAGTAATATATTTTCCAATGTTTCAACTATATCATAATTAATATACCAGGACTAGGCCAGGGGATAATATGATATGAAAGATTGAGTATGTTGACACACAGAAGAATTCACTGCTCATTGTGTAAGTCTAGTTAGTATGAAGGTCCTACGAGAGAACTAGGGATTCTATGTACAACTTACAAATGGGTTACATTCATTACAAGTGTATCCTATACAAGCTTAGTAAGCGATACATGCTAGAGGACAAATCGAGGAGTCGTGGGATCCCCTCATCCAAGGGTACTGTCATGATGTTTATCACTAAGGCCTGCAAATGCCCAAACCCGAACGGCGAGGATTACAAAGGACGGACAGGGCTGTCACCACCTGCCGCCTACCTCTGAATACGTGGAGTAGGGTATCCCCAACGGTATTCCATAACCCAAACACCATGTTTGTAATATGAAATACATCTTTGCCAATTGTACGGAAAGGTAAAGAACAATCATAGAGATTCATTGGGCCATTGCCATAACATGCATCCACTATATTAAGGTGTAAGACATACAGCTCATATGATGAACACACAAGACTAGAAGTCAAGAAACATAAGCAAGATAGTAATTCCATTAAGGCTCTAAGTCTTACAAATAAGCAAAGGATACAAGATAACTAAGCTCTAGGCTTACCAAGACTCCTTCGGAAACCCGTAGAAGCTCAACTCCTAGAACTACTTCTCTACTAACTAAGACTATGACTTGTAGCAATTGGAGCTCTTCCTTCTGGTGTGTGTTGAACAGGAGGCATTGGCACCTATTTATAGCACTTGGAGGTGGTTCAGGGCCGGTACAATTCGGTTGAGGGCGAGTGGTTCCACCCCCGAGTCGGCCGATCCGGAGACGTCGCCCGACCGTCAGATGAACCGACTGAACTCATCCATGGTGTAGCTTTGGTCCTGAAGACGGTGTGGATACACTCGAGAAGGGAGGACCGCAACGGTCGCTAGACTGGGTCGGCCGACATGGTCCAGGCACGGTTTGCCTTGATCTTCCTCTGAGTTGCTGGAATGTGGACCCTGGTACTCGTGGAAGATGGGTATGGATCCTCGGAGTTACTGTTGATCCTCATGTGGGCCCATCAATCCATGTAGTCCTCCTTATCCTTCTTTTCATCCCTTGGATATAACCGTCATTGATTCAACGTTCTGGATGACACGAACTTGTGCTTCTTCTTCATGGCCAAACTTGGGCTTGGTTGGACACTAGACCAGGTCGGCTGACTTCATGAGGTCGGGCGACCTGGACCTGGCCCTGTTTTTCTTCTTCTTTTGGCCCATATCTCCTGCAATCAAATAATCTCCATGTACAAGTGGAACTACGTTATTTGAAATAAAATCCTACTGACCATTACTAATTTATTTCATTTTATCATATTGGCGTTACAAAATAATCATGACTTAACAAGCGTCAACAGCTACCCGGAAGGGATAGCTGAGGACATTCTGGTGCGCATCCGGGATTGCTTCGTCCCTGTCGACTTCGTGGTGTTAGACATGGATGTGGGCAATGAATCGTCGCTCATCCTAGGGCGACCCTTCTTGAGTACAGCAGATGCTCACATCAATGTGGGTGCTGGAGAAATTGAGCTCCACATAAATGGAAAGAAGGAGAAGTTTGAGTTCAGGCCAAAGGTGGAGCAGTGCTCCATGATCAAAATCAAGTATGGGAGAAACAGTCAGAACGTCAAAGAGGTGGAGGTGACACCTCCATCGAAAAATAGCCTGATTAAGTTCATGGAGAAGTTCTGGGAGAAGGATTTCCCAATCCGGTATTATGCAAAGCAAAACAAGAAGTCTACACGGTGCAAAAGCACAGACAAAGAAAACACTGGAACAAGCTGTCGACCGCCAGAAAAAGAAAAAACAGGTATGGTGGGTTAAATCATCTGTATCCTCATCTCCAGGGTCAGATGCTGCTTCGTCAAGTTGAATCCTACAAAGGAGACGTCTTCGCTCGATGACGTAAAACACGAGTCCTGCGCCGACAGGTACATCGGTGCCAACAGACTAGCTTGGGGGACGACCCTCAATCAGGTAAGTTCAGGTAAGTATTGTTGAATAAAGTTAGTAAATGAGAGCCATCCATGATAATCCCTTAAATGTTTTAAGTCCATGCTTAAATCTTTTATTTTGGATATGATGAAAAGTTGCTCTTATTTCTCTCTTGTACCTATGTTTCAACCTGTTATTCTCTTAAGCTTTGAGTTTGCTGGTTGAGCATGATCTTTTTTGTTATCTTGTCTATCTGTGGGTAGCATATGCAAGCTCTAGTCTAGGTTGTTGTTGGCTATGATGTGATAAGACTTGAGTTACCCTAAGATCTTACTAAGCTGGACTTGATAACCGGAGTTTTCTCTTTTAAAATAAAATAAAGAGTTCCTTATGGTGATTAAATTCCCTACCAAAGCTCATAATGTTTTAAACCCCTACATAAGCAACTTGCTTTTGCAATGAGTTTTGTCAAGGTCATTGAGATTTTTAGAGATTTACTTCGTGCTTTTAAAGCCAAGATCACGCACATGCCTCCTCATACATGTTACACTTCTGCTATGGAAGTGAACATAATACCCATTGTTCTACCAAATAAAAGCTCTACATAAAGTATGGTACTCTTCTCCATTCTTATTGCAAGAAGAGGCATGGACTTTTGGAAAAAAAAATTGGACACATGAAGGTCCAAGTATGTAAAAAAAAAGAAAAAGTGGGAGAGCACAAGAAGGCTCTCAAATCAAAGCCATGCCTCTAGAAGAAACTCTTTAAGGAGAAGAGGAACCTTAAAGAGGAGCTGTCTCTTACCATGCCACCTATACACGTGCACATCTTGGTTTGAGAGTATGACTTAATTCTCTTTGAATCCTGATTTTGACTTTACAATAGGTGCATTACAAGTATGCTATATAGCTCTCCTAGCACAAACTCCACTTCAATGAGTGACAAGAGAGTTGAGAGAGGAAAAAGATAAGGAAATACGCCATGAGTGACTTGAGAGTACCGCTTAAGGAACTCCACCTTTTGAAAAAATCCCAAAACCTCCGGTTTGATTGTCAAGCGAGGTGCTTGGCCTAAGTCGTTCTAGCCACCAACCGCCCAAGACAAGGAGAAGCTACAAGCCCCATGAAAGGCCAAGGTAATAAGGGAAGTTTATTTTACCAGCTTATTCAATCCTTGGTAGAATATCTTGCTGAACCACTGGTACTTTTGAGGAGTAATGAGGAAGCAACTCCTGATCCACTGAGCCTAAAAGTTCTAGTCTTTGACTCGGGACGAGCAAAGGTTAAGCTTTGGGGAGTTGTTGACGGTCCTTATAACATAAAATCCGACCGTCAATAGGCTCAGAAACCAATAAAGATCAAAGCACAACTTAGGCATTTGTATTCAAATAAGGTTGTACCATGCATATCTGGAATATATTTGAGTACAGGGACTACGGTGCAAAAGATGGACGAAACTGGGCATAGGCTCAGGTCGGCCGACCTGGCTAGGTCGGGCGACCTGGACTGAACCCCGATGGAGCCCATTTCCTACACAGGTCAAGAAGCACATTAAGGAAGGATTGTGAACGTTGATTCATGGTCGGTCGAAGTTAATGGTGAAAGATGAGCCACATGTCCATTCCATGGATTGAAGGGCCCACAACCAGAGCTAAGTGCACCCAAATCGACAGAACCCACCTGGAACTGACCTTAGGACCCACATATCAGTCTCCCAGAGGAAGATGGGCCCTAATGGCGGTTATGGAGGGTCGGCCGACCCGGCCAGGTCGGCCAATCTCCCCGTGCGCCCGACTCGGCCCTCCTTTGACCTGCAACTGTAAACCGCCATGGAGAGTGCATCTGAGCCGTGAAACGCTGAAGACGGTGGATCCAAGGGTCGGCCGACCTGGGGGATTCGGCCGACCTAGCCCACCTCCCAACTGTCTCAACCGCATCTAGCTGGCTCCAACCGCCTTTGTGATGCTATAAATACCTGCAAAGGGCGCCGTACTCAGCACACACCAGAAGAAGAGCTCTCCTTTGCTACAAGCTTAGTCTTAGTCTTAGTAGTGATAGTCATAGTATTAGATCTTCTAAAGGGCTTCTGAAGGAGTCTTGGTATGTTCTAGAGTTCAGTTCTTGTATTCTCTTACTTACTTGTAGTACTATGAGCTTAATGGAAATACCTTCATACTTATGTTGTATGCCTCAGTTATACCTTATCCACTTAGTATATACTACTTATGTCTTACACCTTATTCAAGTGAATGTATGCTATGGCATTGGCTCAATGTGCCTCTTGGTTGCTCTATTTATTAACGTGATAGATAGAGTTGTATTACATATTGCAAGCATGGTGTTTGGGATATGGAATACTATTGAGGGTACCGCTGCCCCACGGATTAGAAGAGGTAGGCGGCAGGTGGTGACAGCCCTGTCCGTCCTTTGTAATCCTCCACGTACGGGAGTGGGTATTAGGCCTTTATGATAAGACGTCCTACTGTCGTCCCTTGATGAGGGAACCACTGGATACCTCGATATGTCCTCTTGCATATGATCATTGAATGAGATTGTATAGGGTATTGTAGTATATCCAAGTCCCATATGTATGATGCTAATGAACCCTTATTAATCTTCACTAATGTACTATACTAACTAAGACTACCATAATGATGAGCAATGAACTTCTGTGTGTCAACCTACCCATTAACTTCTATATCATTTACCCCTGCTTACATTATGGTACATTAATATTGTTGTACATAAAAGCATTGGATGGTACATCTCTCTTTTAACTAAACGCTTTCCCTGCAAATAAACAAATAACGATACTCTGGAATACTCCTGGGTGAAATGCTACAACGTACTTCTGTGCGCTTGCGGAATATCTGTAACATCTAGATTTACAATGAAGTATCTCTAGTACCATTACTACTTTAAGTAGTGATGCTAAGAAATACCAACAGCATTGTGGCACTAGGGAGTCTTCAAGCAAGCGTCATCGACTTGTTACTCTTGGAGGTTGCCACCTCCTAGACTGCTTGGAGGAGTGGAAACCGTTGAGCCCTTCAAAGGAGATTGTGAAGGAGCCCCGGTTGTTCTTGTGAGAGGTCTTTGTGCTCACCTTGCCGGAGTGGTGAAGAGCAACTCTAGTGGAATCGAGGTGTGGAGCGGTTCTTGGTCCAAGCCGGCTCAAAAATCAAGCGGTGCCTTGATAGAGGAGCAAGTCATCGACACCACGGGAAAAATTCTTCTCTTATCATCGGTTATTTCTATTGCTCATTTACATTCTTGCAATTTACTTTGAGTAATTTACTTTCATAGAGATTGAATTGTTGCTTATCACCCTAGGTTGCAAACCCTCACATAGGCTAGAGAGAGTAGAAATAGTTTTACCCTCTTGTGTTACTAATTAATTTTTAAGTGCTTGTGATTTTAGTTCAAACCGCCTATTCACCCCCTCTAGTCGGTATCCTAGATTCTACACCCACCCAAGGATGTTAGCGAGATTTGGAGTTTCTTGGGAATGGCAGGCTACTATCGGAAATTCATTGAGGGGTTCTCCAAGATCGTCAAACCCTTGACCGCGTTGCTAGAGAAGAATGCAAAGTTTGTGTGGTCCGAGCAGTGACAAAAGAGCTTTGAACTATTCAAGAAGAGGTAGACTACTGCGCCAGTGTTGATCCTGCCAGATCTGAATAAGAGTTTCTCGATCTACTGCGATGCTTCTCGACAGGGATTGGGATGTGTATTGATGCAGGAAGGCAGAGTGGTTTCATATGCTTCCCGGCAACTCAGGAAACACAAGATCAACTATCCGACTCATGATCTAGAGTTGGCAGCTATGGTACATGCCTTAAAGATTTGGATACACTATTTGATTAGGCATAAGTGCGACATATACACAGATCACAAAAGTTTGAAGTATGTATTCACCCAATCCGATCTGAATTTGAGGCAAAGAAGGTGGCTAGAGTTGATCAAGGACTATGATTTGGGATTCACCATCATACAGGGAAGGCAAACCTCATTGCTGACGCCCTTAGCAGAAGAAGCTACGCCAACATGATAGAGGTGACTCAGATGCCAGATGAGCTAGCCAAAGAGTTTGAGCGGCTGAACTTGGGATTGGTAGCCAATTTGGTGGAATTAGAAGTCGAACCTACTTTGGAACAAGAAATACGTAAGGCTCAACTGGAGGATAAGAAGATACGGGAGATTATGGAATTGGTGCCACTGGGACATGCACCGGGTTTCAGAATCGACGAGCAGGGGACCTTGTGGTATGGTAAGAGGTTGTGTGTGCTAGAGGTGAAGCACATCAGGGAAGCTATATTGAGGGAAGCCCATGATTTTGCCTACCCGATTCATCCAGGCAGTACTAAGATATATCAAAGAGAGATACTGGTGGTATGGGTTGAAAAGAGGAGTTGCAAAATATGTTGCATTATGTGATACATGCCAAAGAGTCAAGGCAGAGCATCAAAGACCTGCCGGGTTGCTACAGCCACTTCAGATACCTGAATGGAAATGAGAAGAAGTTGGTATGGACTTCATCATCTGTTACCCCGCACCCAGAGGGGCTATGACTCTATGTGGGTGATCGTTGACCGCTTGACCAAAGTGGCACATTTTCTTCCAGTAAAGACCACCTACACAGGCGCCAAGCTAGCAGAACTGTACATGGAGAGGATAGTGTGTATACATGGAGTACCTAAGAGGATTGTGTCCGACAGAGGGACATAGTTCACGTCCCATTTTTGGCAGAAGTTGCATGAAGCCATGGATACTGAGTTGAAATTTAGTTCAGCATATCACCCGCAGACGGATGGGCAAACAAAGAGAACTAATCAGATACTCGAGGATATGCTGAGAGCATGTGCTCTGCAGTATGGAGCTAGTTGGGATAAGAGTTTACCTTACGCAGTGTTCTCGTACAACAATAGCTACCAACAAAGTATCAAAATGGCACTGTTTGAAGCATTATATGGCAGAAAATGCAGAACGTCGTTATTCTGGAATCAGACAGGGGAGAGTCAAGTGTTTGGACCTGAGCTTCTCAGAATAGTAGAACAACAAGTGCAGACCATCAGGCAAAACTTAAAGGCAGCCTAGTCCAAGAAGAATGCGGATGTGCATAGAAGGGAGCTTGGCTTTGAGGTTGGAGACTACTTGTATCTTAAGTTGTCACCCATGAAAGGAGTTCAAAGATTCAACATGAAGGGTAAGCTAGCACCTCGATACATTGGACCATTCAAGGTGCTAGAAAGAAGAGGTGAAGTGGCATATCAGTTAAAGTTACCAGAGAGACTCTCAGGGGTTCATGATGTGTTCCATTTGTCACAGCTGAAGAAGTGTTCGAGAGTGCCGGAGGAACAGTTGCCAATGGAGGAGCTGAACGTACAGGAGGATCTCACGTACACCGAGTATCTGATTAGAATATTGGAGGAAGTAGAAAGGGTTACTCAAAACAAGGTCATATGGATGTGCATGGTACAGTGGAGTCAACAATCAGAGGATGAGGCAACCTGGGAGAGAGAGGAAGATCTAAGGGCAGAATTTCCCAATCCATTCCAATCTGCAGCTGAATCTCGAGGACGAGATTCATCTTAAGGGGGGTAGGTTTGAAACACCCTAAAAATTAGGTCTTAATAAAATTAGGATTTAATTTATTTAATTATGGAATTGTTCATGACACCTAGGAGTTTATATAAATTATGTCGGAATTTAAAAACAAAGGTAAGTTTAGAAACCATGTGTGTGCACTCATGCCGATGCATATTTTTGTTTGCTAGCGATTTAATTGATAGGTTTTGAATTTATATTTGAAATCCTTATTAAATTTGCTCTTGAATGAGTGTTTAATTGTTTTCTACGATTAAGTCTATTTTTAGTCCCCCAACTCTTGAGCCGGTTCGCTTTCGCTCCCCTAACTCCCAACCCAGGCCGCCTTACCTCCCACGCCCCACGGCCCATACGGCCCAGCCGGCCCAGCTGCTCGCGCTCCCGCTCCCATCTCCGCTTCCTCTGTGCCGAAGACGCCCGGCGTCCAGGCATTTTCGCTCGAGCCACCAACAGGCAGGCCCCGCCTGTCGGGCGCGTCCCTGACCTCTCGTCGAGTCGGAGTCGGACCCGACTCCGAGCGACGCCGCCCGCAACGGCCCCCGCGATTGGCGCACGAGCCGCCCTTATTCGCCCCGGAGACCCCGTGATCCTAACCGCACGCCCCTCGCCTATAAAAGGAGCCTCAGCACTCACCCTTGCCCCGTTTTCTGCACCCGAGTGCCGCCGCCGCAATAGCCGATGAGGTGAGCTCACCGTCGACCTCGTAAGCGCTGTTGCGCCGCCCTCCGCTCACCCCGACCCTCCCCTCTCTCTTGCAGGAGCTTCCGCTGCCGAAGCCCACGCCCTTGAGCCCGAGCCGAGCCCCAGAGCTCCCTCGCCACCGGAGACCGAGACCGCCGTCCGCCCTTCGTCGTCGGAGAGCCGCCCCGCTGCCCGAACCACCTTCCCGACCCCCTAGGTGAGTTCGCCACGTTCCCCTCTCGCTCCCTGACCAAACCCCATGCAAAACCAAGCCCCCTAGCATCTAAACCGGTCTCGCCGGAGCATCACCGCCGCTCGCCGCTGCTCACCGCCGTCCCCAGTGTTGGCGGTTCTTAGTGATAAAATATTATTGCCAACAAAGATACAAAAGGATGATAAAACAAATAGACATAGGGTTCTGTACTAATGAATTCCACAAGTTTTGGTGCATATGTGCTTACAGGAACAAAGGGGCAAAAGGAGGACTAAAGTGGGCCCAGGGCCAGGTCGCCCGACCTCTCCTGGTCGGCCGACCTGGGCCCAGGCCCAGGGAGGTCTAACCTTAGCCCATCAACAGAAGCACACTTGAGAGTGATCAGGGACGTTGAGATCAGGTCGGTGGAGTTGAAGAGATGGGATTGGGCCACGTGGCAATCACTTGGATCCATGGGCCCACATCCCTGATTTAACCGACATATCTTCGACATTACCCACCGAAAACCGACCATGGGGCCCACAGGAGAGTGACCCTGACAGAGTGGGGCCAAGGGGCCACGACCCCGGGTCGGCCGAACTGGCCAGGTCGGCCGACCTAGCCGCGCGACCATTTCGCTACCACCTTCTCCTGCAACTGTCAACCGTCTCCAGGAGCCCATCCGTGCCGTAGATCACCGAAGTCGGTGAATCCCACGGTCGGCCGATCCCCCTTAGTCGGCCGACCTGGGCCCACCTCCGGACCGACTCAACCGCTGCACACCGACTCTAAACTGCCTCTCCATGCTATAAATACCTGGACTCGGGGCAAGGCTAAGCATCATCGAGATGAAGTGAAGATCCAAGACGAAGCCCTCCTCATATCTAGAGTAGAAGTAGGGAGAGAGAGAGGGAGAGTCTGGAGGAGTCAAGCGTGTCGGCGACCCTCCACCTGTACCTCGACGGATGCAAGCTACTTAGTAAGTATCCGGGATTCAACTAGAACTTAAGTCTGAGTTATAGAAAGCTAAGTTCTCTATTGTGCTTGTGGGTTCATTGCTTTATTCGTAAAGTATTCTAATCTCTGATCAAGGTTAGGATAGCTGATATTATCTGAGGCGTGGTGCTTAGGTGTATATCTACCCTCGTTTGCCTCGTAGCCCCACGGATTAGTAGAGGTAGGCGACAGGTGGTGACAGCCCTGTCCGTCCTTTGTAATCCTCCACGTACGGGTACGGCGTAGAGCTGTTGGCCGGCAATTTCCTAGAGGTCTAGGATACCCCGGTGCCCAAAGCAAGCATAGGAGAATTCTCTTAGCTATATTCACAGCCTTAGTGCTAAGTTATCCCTCTACCCAGCCTTTATATACACTCGATCGATCCGGACATTCTTAGTGATTAGATAGCCTTTACGTTCCCCGTGGATTCAATACCTAGTTTACTCGCGGGTGAAAGCTACTACGACAGCCATACGCTTGCGGACTTTCTGTTTGCCACCGCTGGTGTCAACAAGCTTTCTGGCGCCGTTGCCGGGGAACGGTAGCTGTTGTCTAAGATCTAAGGTTGCCCATTTATCTTTTATTTTTTATTTCTTTTGATTTTGTTTCCAACCATGAATTCCACCCAAATTCATGAGTTCTCTGCTCCAAAGGGCGAATTATTGGAGCCGCAACCCTCGTCAAATCCTATCTTAACCAATAGCTTTGAACTTCGCCCTGTCTTCATAGCCATGGTCCAGGACATATCCTTTTCTGGAGGTGATGGTGAAAACCCGTACCATCACTTACATGAATTTGAGTTGCTCTGTTCGTGTCTGGTTATATCGGGCATGACGCAGGCAATGTTAGATGGAAGCTCTTCCCGTTCTCTCTCAAAGAGAGAGCAAGGAAGTGGTATGACCATACCATTGGGCTAACGAACGGTGAATGGGAAAAGTTACGGGACAAGTTTTGTCTTGAATACTTCCCTGTTCACCGGATCTATGCACTTCGGAAGGAGATAATTAACTTTCAACAACGAGAGAAGGAAACGATCGCCAAAGCATGGGACCGGTTCCAGGACTCATGTCTAACCGAGACTAATCTAGGCTTTCCAGACTACATGCTCATGCAGCATTTCCGGTCTGGATTGCGTAGTGAAGATGCCCGGTACATAGACATAGCAGCCAGAGGCTCATTCCTACATATAACCCCGGGCCAAAGCAAAAGAAGTCCTAGTAGCCATCCGGGGAAACTCTCCTGCTGACGCGACCGACACTGAGCAAGAAGACTCCCAAGTAGAACCCATAGACTTGCCCAGTCCAGCTCCTGAGACCTTATTTGTTGAGGAAGAGGAAACTCAACCCCTCGGATTACCCTTTGAGTTCAAGGAAGACCTTTTTGAAGATTTTGGGAACACCTTGAACTACACAACACAGAAGAAGCCTACGGTAGAGAGCCCCTCCATTTACATGGAGACAGAATTCCTAAACGAAACTGTGAGGGAGCTTATTTCCATCCTAAACACGGAATGGTCAAACGAGGCTGAGTTTTCTTCTGAAATTATTCGGATTGACTCACCTTTGCAGACTATTCGAGGTTTCGTAAGCAAGGTAGCCGTAGACATTCTCTACAACCCGACTGTTGGGGTGAACATCATGTCTAGCTCTTTCGCACATGTCCTTGGACGTCGTAAGATGCTGGCTCCAGCATCAAAACTCCTTAGAACACCCTCAGGCCATATTCTCGAGAGTCTCATCTTAGCACGAGACCTTCTCCTCATGCACAATGGGATTGAGATGGCTCTAGACTTCTACGTCTTTGAGACATCAGATTTCGACCTCTTGATAGGACATCCTATCGAGGCCCTCCTACAGGATGTAACCGCGGAAGGAAACCTCCTAGCCAAAGTAGGAAGAAATCTCCTCACT
The DNA here is from genome assembly GCA_004135705.1 of Alloteropsis semialata. Classification (NCBI taxonomy): domain Eukaryota; kingdom Viridiplantae; phylum Streptophyta; class Magnoliopsida; order Poales; family Poaceae; genus Alloteropsis; species Alloteropsis semialata. The sequence goes on along the minus strand of CM014276.1, from coordinate 3,082,573 downwards.
ATACCTCTAGCTAGGGTCAAGAATTCCATAGTTGAACCGTTGGTAGAGCCTAACCCAGCCGAGGAAGTGAAATCCCTATGACCAAGTGACCCATTTGAGTCATTCCTCGAAGAGCATGTTCACGACTTTATAGAGGAAGAGGATGACGCTTCTGAGCCGCTTGAAACCGAGGAGCCACCCAAGGCACACGTAGAGCTAAAACCCCTGCCTGCTGGTCTTCGCTATGTCTTTCTAAATGAGGATAGGGATTCCCCTGTTATCATTAGTGACAAGCTAACGCAGGATGAGAGTGATAGACTCGTAAAGGTGCTCGAGAAACACCGCTCAGCGTTCGGATACTCCCTCAAAGACTTGAAGGGAGTAATTCCAGCACTCTGTACCCATCGCATTCCCATAGATCCTGATTCTACACCTTCTAGGGAGCCTCAGCATAGGCTAAACAATGCGATGAGGGAAGTCGTAAAGAAGAAAGTTTGAAAACTTCTGCACGTCGGGATCATTTATCCCGTCCCTCATAGTGAATGGGTAAGCCCTGTCCAAGTAGTACCCAAGAAGGGAGGTATGACCGTCGTGAGTAACGAGAAAAACGAGCTGATTCCTCGGCGGACCGTTACTGGGTGGCGGATGTGCATTGATTACCGCCGACTCAACAAGGCAACAAAGAAGAATCATTTCCCGCTTCCCTTCATCGATGAGATGTTGGAAAGACTTGCGAACCATTCTTTCTTCTGTTTTCTTGATGGGTATTCCGGCTATCACCAGATTCCATCCACCCCGATGATCAAGAAAAGCCCACCTTCACGTGCCCCTACGGAACATATGCATACCGCAGGATGTCGTTCGGGTTATGCAATGCGCCAGCATCGTTCCAAAGGTGCATGATGTCCATTTTCTCAGACATGATTGAAGAGATCATGGAAGTTTTCATGGACGATTTTTCAGTCTATGGAAAGACTTTCGACCATTGTCTGCAGAACCTAGACAAGGTACTGCAAAGATGCCGAGACAAGGACCTAGTGCTAAACTGGGAAAGTGCCATTTCATAGTCCGAGAGGGTATTGTGTTAGGACACTTGGTGTCCGAAAGGGGAATAGAGGTGGATAGAGAAAAAATTGAAGTCATAGAAAAGCTTCCACCTCCTACCAATGTCAAGGGAATCCGTAGCTTCCTAGGCCATGTGGGATTTTACCGGCGTTTCATTAGAGATTTCTCTCAGATAGCCAGGCCCCTCACTAGCCTTTTAGCAAAGGATGTACCCTTTGACTTTGACGATGAGTGCTTACATTCTTTCACCATTTTAAAGAATGCTCTCATCTCAGCACCAGTCATTCAACCCCCTGACTGGACGCTACCTTTCGAGATCATGTGTGATGCTAGTGATTATGCTATTGGTGCTGTCCTTGGACAAACCAAAAATAAGAATCATCATGCTATCTCGTATGCTAGTAAAACTTTGACAGGAGCTCAACTTAACTATGCTACCACTGAAAAAGAGCTTTTGGCAGTAGTTTTTGCTATAGACAAGTTTAGATCTTACTTCGTAGAAGCTAAGTGATTGTTTACACCGATCATGCTGCTTTGAAACATCTGCTTACCAAGAAAGATGCTAAACCACGCCTTATCCGCTGGATTCTCCTACTCCAAGAATTTGACTTGGAAATTAAAGATAAAAAAGGAGTAGAGAATTCAGTGGCAGATCATTTGTCGTGTATGCAGTTCACTGACATGCAGGATCTACCGATAAATGACTTCCTACGTGACGACACCCTACTCAAGGTGACTGCCTTCGACCCCTGGTATGCAAATATTGTGAACTTTATGGTTGCAGGATATGTACCGCCAGGGGAGAACAAGAGAAGGCTTATCTACAAGAGTAGACTCCATCTATGGGATGAACCATACCTGTACAGGGTATGTTCAGATGGCATGCTCAGGCGATGTGTACCAACAAACGAGGCAAGAAAGATCCTTGAGCAGTGCCATGCAGCCCCATATGGAGGTCACTATGGGGCATTTAGGACAAGATCGAAAATCTGGTAGAGTGGATTCTATTGTCCCATAATGTACGAGGATACAAAGGAATTCATTCGACGATGTCAGCAATGCCAGAAACCAGTTGAGCTAGAGCATCGGGCGCACTGGGCCATAAGAAAGTGGAATATGGATCTGCCAGCAGCCCAGCAGATGAGGAAAATGCAGCTATCAAAGCTAGAGGAGTGGAGGGACAAAGCATACCACAGTGCCAGAATCTATAAGGATAGAACCAAGAGATGGCATGACAAAAGGATCAAGGTGAAGGAGTTCCACCTCGGGGATAAGGTATTGCTCTTTAATTCCAGGGTGAAGCTCTTTGGGCATGGAAAACTTCGGAGCAAATGGGAAGGACCGTTCATTGTGGTGGAAACTTCATCGCATGGGGCAATCACAGTCCAAGATGATGAAGGTATCCTCTTCAAGGTAAATGGTCAATGTTTAAAAGTTTTCCTTGAACCTGATGAAGTAGATGAGCAATTTGATGTGATCAATCTGGTCATGGATAATTCCCATTTATAATTTCACCTTGTGCTAAATCCTTAACCCCTAGAGCATTGATGCACACACTTTGGGGTATAGTGGACCTGTCACGTAGTGCACAAAAAAGGAGAAGGTGACCGGGCTCAAGGCCAGGTCGGCCGACCCCACCAGGTCGGCCGACGTGCCACTGAGCCCGATCAACCCTAACCTTTGCCAACGTCCCGCACCAACGTCTCTGAAGCCGTTTCGCGATGGACGAGCGATTCAACCTCTGACAGATCCGAGAAGAGGGTCATTCTTTCTTTAAAATTCCACCCATCCTCTTCTTCCCTCTCATCTGAGTTCTCCCTCGCCCACATTCTGAATTCACCCAACCACACCTTCCAAATCCCCAACAATGGCCAGCAAAAGCCACCCCAAATCCCGATCGACCTTCGATCTGGAAGAAGAGCCCACTCCGGCGAACCAACTAGTACCCGTCAACCTGGAGCAGGCTATGGAGGTGGTCGTATCTCCTCTGGCTAGCCTCCCGCCGGAGGAAGACACGAGAGGACGCACCAGGGGATCGGCCGATGGCCTAGGTCGGTCGACCGACCCTGGTGGCCCCTCGAGGTCTCGCTCGGCGGTACGGTCCCAGTCTCCGAGGAGGACTCAGAGGCGTGATGCACGGGCATCAAGCCCGTACAGAAGGCCGACAATGGGGCAATTGACTCCAAAGAAGATGCCGGCAGCCACTCCAATCAAAGGGGATGGACTCCCCAAGCTTCAACTAGGTGAGAAGTTGAAGGAAGTGGTCAGGAACAAGTGGGAGGACGTTGTGGCATATCATTATACGTCCGATGTGTCTATCTACTCTCCTGCTAGCACCCCAGAGCCACGTTTCCGGATCTTTGGGGAAAGGAAACCCGGGGGTGGCTATGGAAAGGGGCTATTCCCTCCCCTCACACCTGAGGAGAGGAAGGAATTGGAGGAGTCGGTGGAGTCTTCACCCGCCGGCAAGATCAAGAGGCACATCAAGCCTCCTCCAATTCACATGCCTGAGGGTCATTACGAGAGTGATGAGGAAAAGGCCCCCAAGGCTCCCTCCAACGCTGAGTTACTAGAGTTGATTAATCAACTCGGTCGTGACTATGCAAAGTTGGAGAAGAAGTTCACTGAAGAGCAACTTGAGCGCATTAATCTTCATGACGACTTTGATATGCTACGCAGATCAACAGTCGTGAAGCTTAAGCGCTATGCCAAAGCCGCAGGAGATGAAAACCTCTACAATGCACCATAGGCACCCTAGGCTTTGGTTTAGGATAGGCACATTAGTCTTTTTATTCGTTCATTGAATTTATTTCTTTTGTTCATCATGTAATGTGCCTCGGAGTTATGAATAAAATAAAATATTTAGGGTATTAGGATTGTGTCTTTTTGTTTCCACTTGTTTTGAATGAAAGGCACAAGTGTGGGGGAGAATCTCAACGGGAAACAGAGTGATCCAATGCGAAACAGAGCATATCAGAACGTAATAAAACAGAACGCGAAAGGGATGAACCAGAGAGGTCACCCCCAGGTCGCCCGACCTCATCAGATCGGTCAACCTGGCCTGGGGTCCACCTGGCCTCCACTTCTTCCTACACACTGGTTTGATCATCCTAACCTCTGTTTCAGTTGAATCCTTGCAGAACCTGATCATGAAATTCTGAACTTAATTAAATTAACCATTTTTGCATCCTCCCATCACATGGAGAATATTAACTTACATATATTTTATTCCCTGTACCTTTTGGCTTGTGGAAATCCTCATGTTTTTAGGAACTCATGTCATCTAAGTTATTGCATTTTGAGATATGGCTTTAATATGAAAGATACTTTTACTCACTCGAGTACTTGGAATTTATGAAAAGTTTTTAAACTTTTAACCATGCTAAGCTCCTCATGGGTTTGAGAGACAACCACTTACAATTATAATCAAGCATTTCTTTTGAGCTTTGAGTTGTTCCAAGTCTTCTGACCCTTATTAGAGATACTTCATGTTTTTAAAGTCAAGATCATGTACACTCCACCATAAATAGCTAAACCCTTACACTGAGGGTGAAGCAAAACATGCCTTTGTTCCATGTTCATGAATAAAATACTCCTAAGTGACTTTCTTCCCCAAAATCAAGATGAAAAGAAGATATGGGCCATATGCATAAAAAAAGAGAGAGGAAAGAAACTCATGCTAAAAAGCATTGAGTGAAAAAAAGAAGAAAAGTGCAATAGCCCATATCCAAAAAGAAAAGGAAAAGGGAAGGAAGTCAAGACAAAGGAGTATTACTACATTTCCACCTCCTATCACACACTAGCACATCTTGACTTGATTACATGATTTGTCTCTGACTTGGATCCAATCCTTGGAATGACAACACAAGTGAATTAAGGTATGTATCTTGAGAGCTCCACATATAAAGTTCTATTTTGGAGAGTATGAGTGTTGTCCAACCACCATGAATATCCAGAGAGAAACTCGTTGAGGAGCAAGGCATTGGTTTTCTTTTGCAAAATTCTGAAAACCCAAGTACTTGAGAGTAAAGTGTATCATGTCATAGAAAAAGCTGTTCCTTCCTGCAATAACCCGAGAAGACATGTTAGCCACTCATACAATTCCACTAAGTCTAAATGTTTGGGAATAATCTATATGTTTGTTTATGATTTCCATGATGAAGCTTAGACTTTACTCGAGGACGAGTAAAGGATAAGTGTGGGGGAGCTTGTTGGCTGTTCTTAGTGATAAAATATTATTGCCAACAAAGATACAAAAGGATGATAAAACAAATAGACATAGGGTTCTGTACTAATGAATTCCACAAGTTTTGGTGCATATGTGCTTACAGGAACAAAGTGGCAAAAGGAGGACAAAAGTGGGCCTAGGGCCAGGTCGCCCGACCTCTCCTGGTCGGCCGACCTGGGCCCAGGCCCAGGGAGGTCTAACCTTAGCCCATCAATAGAAGCACACTTGAGAGTGATCAGGGACGTTGAGATCAGGTCGGTGGAGTTGAAGAGATGGGATTGGGCCACGTGGCAATCACTTGGATCCATGGGCCCACATCCCTAACTTAACCGACATATCTTCGACATTACCCACTGAAAACCGACCATGGGGCCCACAGGAGAGTGACCCTGATAGAGTGGGGCCAAGGGGCCACGACCCCGGGTCGGCGGACCTGGCCAGGTCGGCGGACCTGGCCAGGTCGCGCGACCATTTCGCTACCGCCTTTTCCTACAACTGTCAACCGTCTCCAGGAGCCCATCCGTGCCATGGATCACCGAAGTTGGTGAATCCCACGGTCGGCCGATCCCCTCTAGTCGGCCAACCTAGGCCCACCTTCGGACCGACTCAACCGCTGCACACCGACTCTTAACTGCCTCTCCATGCTATAAATACCTGGACTCGGGGCAGAGCTAAGCATCATCGAGATGAAGTGAATATCCAAGGTGAAGCCCTCCTCATATCTAGAGTAGAAGTAGGGAGAGAGTGAGGGAGAGTCCGGAGGAGTCCCGGCGTGTCGGCGACCCTCCACCTGTACCTCGACGGATGCAAGCTACTTAGTAAGTATCCAGGATTCAACTAGTACTTAAGTCTGAGTTATAGAAAGCTGAGTTCTCTATTGTGCTTGTGGGTTCGTTGCTTTATTCGTAAAGTATTCTAATCTCTGATCAAGGTTAGGATAGCTGATATTATCTTAGGCGTGGTGCTTAGGTATATATTTGTCCTCGTTTGCCTCGTAGCCCCACGGATTAGTAGAGGTAGGCGGCAGGTGGTGACAGCCCTGTCCGTCCTTTGTAATCCTCCACGTATGGGTACGGCGTAGAGCTGTTGGCCGGCAATTTCCTAGAGGTCTAGGATACCCCGTGTTGGCGAGTCATGAATTTGGTTAACTCCCGAAAGACGTGAAGGCATGAACATGATACCCCTTCGCTTTGAACTAGCATTATTTCTTGCTTTTTTCCTTACTCAGGTAACTCAGGCGAAGGATTCGGAGGAGCAAGAGAAGCGAAGGGGTGAGCGTCCACTCCTTCGCTCGACGTGGGACCAGATGCCGAGTTGGAGGCAGGGACGCCCAGCCAGCGCGGATGCGCCAGGACGCGTGGCGCATCCTCACGGGCGCATCAGGACCCGGGAATCACGGAGGCCAGTACGGAGGAACAAAATGCCATAATGCCCTCGGATATGCTGGGAATATAGTGGTTGTAAGGGCATTTGGGGTAAACTAGACCTCTCCGACGGTCTATATAAGGAGGAGAGGAGAGCCCCGAGAGGCAGTTGGCCCGGGGGTTTGTAACCTAATTCCGTGCATATACATAAATACCAATCTATCATTCGTCGTCTATATCTCTCTTTCGTTGCTCTCTCTCGATCTCAACCTGTTGGATTTCCCCGAAATCCCAACAGTGGCGTCGTCCGTGGGGATCGACTAGTATCAGATTTGGAGAGTAGCAGAATAAGCACTATGCCTCCTCCAAAAAGAAATCCACCACCATCAAACACGACAGCAGAAGAATCCGCTCCAGATCCAACCGACCCAAACCAAAATGCGTCAGAAACCCTCCCAACCCGCCCAGTAAACACAACGGCCGCAGCCACAGAGAACAGCGATTCGGCAGATGCTAGACGCAGCTCAAGAATAGAACTGAACGCCAGAAAACAGCAGGAAGCAATCGAAAAACAGATACAAGAGCGAAACACAAAAGAGGCTGCACTTGCAGCAAAGTAAAAGAAAGCAGTAGCCAATGCAACGACATCGCAAACTCAAGATGAGAGAAATCAAATTTCAAAGTTAGAATCTCTGCAAAGGCAAGTTGAAGAAAAAAGAAGAGCAATAGAAGCATTGAACGCTAAAAAGAACGCAACCAGATTCAATCAAGAGCTGCTAGAAGCTGAGGAACTGCTAGCAAAGCTGGATGAACAAATACTATCACTTCAAAGCAATGAAGAACCACAAGAACAAGAACTGCTAGAGAGAACACTGCCAACCAGACAGACCATGCAAACAATCCACCAAACACAACAACTCGAGGGCCCCAACGAGAGCGGCTACGTGCAACAAATAATAGACCCCATGTCCCCACTATCAGCAGCACTCCAAGTACAAACATGGCCTAAGGGCTTTAAGCCACACAAATTGCCAACATTCAACGGTCAGAATGATCCAAGGCAATTCCTCATGGCCTATGAGGCCGCGGTTACTTCAGCCGGAGGAAATGAAATGATATTGGCCAAATCATTCGCGATTGCCGCGAAAGGGGTGGCCCAAGCATGGTTCTCAAGCCTAGAACCAGGATCTGTGTACAGCTGGGAAAGACTGAAGAACCTAATACTGCATAATTTCAAAGGTTTTTAGTATAGCCTAAAAGGAGCTGCGGATTTGTTCAACTGCAAGCAATTGAAAGATGAACCACTAGAAGCCTACATGAGAAGGTTCGTGGCATTGAGGGCACAGGCAGTGAATGTACCAGAAGCAACAGCAATTGAAGCAGCAATCAAAGGATTAGCAATAGGCCAGTGTGCGGCGAAATTGGCAAGAAAAAGGCCAAAAACACTAGACAAACTATACGAAATCATGGCAAACTACTCACTGGCAGACAGAGACCTTCGCAGGAGGCAAGAAGAAAGAGACCAGTTCAGAGGCAAGAAAACTAAACAAGAGCAGCCGCAATATGCTCAAAACCAATACTTTCAACCAAGGCAAAACTATGACCCAAGATTCGTAAATCAAATAGAACATGCAGACGCAATGATCGCAGAAAGTGAGTCGCGACAAATAACATATGACAACAAGAATGAGCAGAGTCATAGAGGAGGCCGAGGCGGAAGAGAAACTTCTCGCAGAGAGGTGGCCGCGGAGGCCGCGAAGGCCAAGGCAGAGGCCGAGGGAGATCTAACTACAGAAACCCAGCAGATCTGTGGTGCACATATCATGGAAAAGGGGCAGGACACACTACAAATTCATGCCCATACACAATAGCAAACAAGGAAAAGATCGAGAAAGAAAAAGAAGAATCAAAGCCAATGCAAGTCAATCACACAACAAAACCAGAAAGCCAAGATAACTCCTGGTTGCACCAGCCATACTGCCCTGTAAACTACGGCATAGGCCCACTACACCCTTCGCTCATGTATAACCTACAAACACCCTTCGCACAACAGTACCAATTTTCAAACCAATCCCAAGCATCGAACCAGAGCCAAATGCGATGGGCTCAACCAGGTCCTTCGCAACAAAACAACCAGGACAATCAAATCCCCCCACCTCCAAAGCAAGAAAATGATGGTTTTGCAGTAAACAACATCCTCCCCATCACTGGTGGATCAGCAGGAACCATCCACACATCAAAAAGGCAAAGGAAAGATTGGGAATGAAGGGTTAACCACGTGTCAGGCAGGACTCAGCTGAAGTCAGACTACAGCCACATCCCAATAACGTTTACTCAGCAAGATCTAAAGCTAGCAGACTACCCTCACGAAGACCCCTTCGTGATCAACGCAAACATAGGAAAGAACACACATTACGTCAGAGGAAACAATGTCTCAAGAATCCTAGTTGATGGAGGCAGCTCAGCAGACATATTATTCTCCTATGCATTCAACAGCATGTAAATTGGTGCCGACAAATTAGAAAAAGCAGAAAGACCACTATACGGCTTCGGGGAAAGAGGATTGAAGCATTAGGAAAGATAACACTCTGGGTATACTTTGGCTCCCCAGAAAAGTACAGAGCAGAAAAAATAACATTTGATGTGGTCGACATCGATTACCCATACAACGCAATTTTAGGACGAGGGTTCATCAACAAATTCTCAGCAGTCATTCACCACGGCTATCTTTGCATGAAAATGTCATCGCACAATGGTGTCATAACAGTGTACGGCAATCAAGACGAAGCGCGAAGGGCTGAGGGAAATGTGAACTCAGACCACAAACATATCCATGTCATTGAGGAAGCAGCAGCACAAATATCACAAAAGCAAGAAAAAGCATCAAAGAAAAAGCAACCCCTTCGGGAGACATAAAAACAGTGCCCATCTGCAAGGACACTCCAGACAAAATGGTGATAATAGGAACAGAGTTAGCACCTGACGAAGAGAAAAGACTAATCAAGCTCCTCAGAAACAACAGTGATGTTTTTGCATGGTCATCAAATGATCTCAAAGGAGTTAGCAGAGACATAGCAGAACACTGCCTCAATGTCGACCCAAGTTACCCTCCAAAGAAACAGAAACAGAGAAAGACGTCTCCTGACAGAATAATAGCAGCGAAGGCAGAAGTGCAGAGGCTCCTAACAGCAAATGTTATCAGGCCAGTCCAGTATCCAGAGTGGCTAGCAAATACAGTTCTTGTGCCCAAGAAAATGAAAAAATGGGAATGTGCATTGACTTCACTACTTTGAACAAAGCATGTCCAAAAGACGACTTCCCATTACCAAGAATAGACGCACTCGTTGACTCGGCAGCAGGATGTGAACTACTTTCACTGCTTGATTGTTTCTCCGGCTACCATCAAATCTGGAACGTTTTGTTTTATCAGAATGGCTGAGGGGCTGAGAAATGCAGGATGCACCTTCGTCAGAATGACATCAACGGTGTTCGTAGACCAACTAGACAAAAATATATCAATCTATGTGGATGATGTGGTGGTGAGAAGCAAAAAGGCAGAAGATCACCCATCAGATCTGATCGAAACATTCACCAATCTGAAAAAATCAGGGCTAAAGCTAAACCCCGAAAAATGCGCGTTCGGCGTCAAAAAGGGGAAGTTACTAGGATGCATTGTGTCGCGAAGGGGAATAGAGGCCAACCCGGAAAAAACAGACGCGATAAAAAACATGAAAAGCCCAACATCAAGAAGGGTTGTGCAGAAACTAACAGGGAGAATAGCAGCTTTAAATAGATTCATTGCAAAATCTGCTGAAAGAAGTTTACCATTCTTCAAAATCTTGAGAGGATCAGCAAATTTTGAGTGGGGACAACAACAGCAGAATGCCTTCGAAGAGCTGAAACAGTACTTCAAGCAGATGACTGCACTAACAAGTCCAAATCCAAGAGCGCAACTACTTCTATACATAGCGGCAACCCCCTTCGCTGTAAGCGCAGTATTAATAGAAGAGAAACAAGATGTGAAGGATGATCAAACAATGACAAAAATAGAACAAGTACCAATATACTTTGTATCCGAGGAACTGTCGGGATCAAAGTGCAACTACTCAGAGATAGAGAAACTAGCATATGCAATCCTCATGGCATCTAGAAAACTGAGACACTACTTTCAAGCCCACCATATTACAGTACCAACCAACTACCCGTTAAGGGACATCTTTGAAAACTGTTGACGCGGAAAATCGGCGGTCGTATTCCCCGCGGTCAGCACACGAAAACCGGGGAGATCAGCTTCGCTCCAGTGCCAGTCTGCACTCCAGTTCAGGTTCGCAGCGTGCCAGTCAATTTGACCTGAAATTGACAAGGGAATAAAACTGTTAAATTGCTCTTTGATTGTGCCGGCTCTATTTCAGACGATGGAGTAACGTCGAATTTTAGCCAAGACCCAATCAGACACGTATCGGCCGATACCGATCGGACCTCAAATCGGACCTCATTGATGACGTCAAATCGGACCGAGTGATCGGACCTCAATCAGACACCAAATCGGACCTCAGAATCGGACCAATCAGGATCGGACCTTGATTGATATAACAGATCAGCCTTTGAATAATGAAATAAAGTGTAAAACAAGGCCAATATGTAAAATAATGGATCAGCTATGTCTTGAAACAAGATATTAATAATCAAAGTGTAAGCCGATACATTGTCCACCTTGTCTAGTTGCCAGTTTGACTCGTCTTATCGGACCATCTAACCAACCAATCGGACTATAGTCTTTTCAGAGAAATCTAGCTCCGACGTAGGGAATCTAGATTTCTCCAACTATGATCAGATCGGATAGCTAGATAATCAGACTCGATTCATCAACCTGTCAATTAAACAAGATGCTCGCACAGGTGTTGATCAGATTAAGCAAAATAAGCAGGTAAAACATTAACAGATTCGTTCTGATTCTAAGATATGCTACCAAACAATTAAGCGAGATCCAGCTCCGACGTAGGGAATCTACACCACACTTAACATTCAAATAGCAATAAGGCATAACCAAAGCTTCCTTTAACTAATCAAGATGAATCTAGCTCCGACGTAGGGAATCTAGACCAAGCATGACAATCAAAGATTAATCTAATCGTATTGTAAAGATCCAGCTCCGACGTAGGGAATCTACACCAGTACAATACTCAAAGAACAACCAGATTAAACCACAAAGCGGGATCGGACCTAGAACGATGCTGTAAGATAAATATTGCTTAAATCGGACCAAGACCAATGCTCAAAGCCGTTGAAGAAGTAGAATTGATTCACATGGCGTAGATCTAAACCAATCTAGCAACTCCAACAAACCGCAAAGACTACCTTTAGTAACCAAGATTACTCTAGCTCCGACGTAGGGAATCTAGACTAATCTTGATACCTAGCTCCGACGTAGGGAATCTAGGCTTAAAGTGTAATCCAATAAACGATAATCTGTTGAATAATCAATATTGATCTAGCTCCGACGTAGGGAATCTATATCAATCTTGATTATCCAGAGATAAATCGGTTGAACAGTATAAACGAGAAAGGGCGATGCGCCTCAATTCAAAGCTTATACTAGTTCGATAAATTGACTAACTTACTGGTAAGCCGGAGATCAGAACTGATGCAGCCCATCCACCAATGAGCTTCGTCGGTAACTACTACTAGGGTTTTGGCGTGAAGCCGGGTTGTATTGATTGTGAGAATAGTTTTTACAATGGACGAGGGTTCATATTTATACCCTGGTCATGGAGAGTCCTGATCGGACCAGACTAACTTGCGGACAAAGTAAACTAAATCTAATATAGAATGGGACTCTCAATATGCCTTCAAAAAGGAAATAGTCCCTGCATCTGATGCGCTTCCTTCTCGGCCGATGCGCCTTTCCTCTTGTACTCGTTATCGGGTCGGATTCCTGCTTCATCTTTTCTGTCATCTTCGGCTTTGACTAGTCAACGTGCCCACTGCGTAATTCCAGCCTCTCCACGTCATATCTGACTCAACATATCTGGTGCGAAAATCTGGTGTCAACACATGCCCCCCAGTTTCGAAGTATGAAGGATTCATGCTTCGAAATTCTATAAATCCAGCGTCTCAATCTCCTAACCGATGCAATTCGCTTCACAGATTCAGCACCTTGACTTCTCTAGCATTGGCCTTTTCATAGCCGATACCTTCCTTCAAGCTTCTTTATCATAACACGTTAGCCAATATGAATAATCAAGAAAACTCTACTCTTCCTGCTAAATAACATGGGTTTTCATTTTCAAATCAAAACATAACTTCGCTCCTCAAATGATTCTCTCAGATCGCTCAATGTGTATTATTCCTCACCAATGCACTGTATCGTCTCCTTTTCTTCCTACTTCTAATAAGGCCTTTTTTGTGGAGCTCAGGGTAGGATATAGAAAGGAAGCATACTTGCACTGCATATCTTGCAAAGTCAAAAACCGGATCCAGTGGAGAAAATAAGTCATACAATCAGATCAAGATGTGCATGTGTATGGAATTTTTTGGATGAAACTCCCTTTTGCATGACTCTTCATTTTACTTTTCTTTTCAGATATGGGCTATCTTTCATATTTATTTTTACCACTCTTCCTTATGCTTTTGAGCACGGATAATATATCATTTTTTTTTGCATAACCCATACCTTTTGCATAATGAATTTGAAAAGTCATGTCAAAGGGACGGAGTATTTTTATATGGATGGAAGGCATGTTTTTGCGTAACTCCCAGTATAGAAGTCAGCATATGAATAGTCGAGTATGTGAATCCAGACCAAACGACAGCGATGTGCCAAAAATTAAAGTCTAGCATACTCAATAATGGAATAATATGTGGAGTGTACGTGATCTTGATCTTAAAAGCATGAAACAAATCTCACAAGGGTCACAAACAATTTGACAATGCTCAATACAAAACAAGCAGCATATGTGTAAGGTTTTCAGAAGATATCAACATATGGCTCTGGTAGGAATTTCATATCATTGAGGAGCTAAGCTATGTATTTTATTTTTACAAAATAAAATTCCCAAGTATTTCGCAGTAAGAAATAAAGTTTACTTGATCATACCATAGTTTTTCGGATTGACGAGCCGACGTCGTGTCAGCATAGATGTTGAAATCCTTTCTTCCGAATCTTGGTATTCCAGCACTGATTGATTTGTAACATAACTTCCTGGAAGTCTTGACAGAAGAATCCTTCAAATATTCAACGATTCCAATCTCCTTCTGGTATCTCCTGTACCATCACATCGGACATAGGCCGATAGCCAGACGCTTTTTGCGCCAGCCGATTTACTTCCTCATTATGATGTCTTGGAATATGCTCAACAAATTGAACGCCGATTTCTTTAAGAATCCGGAGATCTTTCATCAATGCTTCATATTCCGCCTGATTATTTGTGCACTTTTCAATCGGATAAGCAAATTCGAATCTTGCCCCCCGAGGCGAAATAATAAGAAGGCCGATTCCGCAACCATCATTGTAAGATGAACCATCAAAGAACATGGTCCAGGGAACTGCGTCAACCACATCGGCCTCTGCATTGATTGGACCAATTGCATCAAGCTCCATGGTGCATTGCTCAGCAGCATTAATGTTAGGTCCACAATGATCGGCAACCAAATCAGCCATTTAAAATAAAGTCTCAGAGCCGACTGCTTGGATCGGCTGTAGTCCTTGATCGGACACCTTGAGGAAGTCACCATCCCACGTTTTTCCTGACAGGCATTCAATTCCTTCAAACTCCCAAATTGTTGACTCAGCTGTAGCAATGCTAACCGAATCATCAGCTGGGACGATCTCCACATTATTGCCTTGCCATTGGATCAAACACTGGTGCATCGTGGATGGTATGCAGCAATTGGCATGGATCCAATCACATCCGAGGAGCATGCTGTAAGAACCTTGGCCATCAATCACAAAGAAAGTAGTCGGCAATGTCTTGCTGCCGATGGTCAATTCCACATGAATTGCCCCCCGAGGCTCTGAAACATTTCCGCCAAAGTCCTTGAGTGTCATATTGGTCTTAATCAGATCATCAATCCCTTTACCCAGCTTGCGGAATGTGGAATAGGGCATGAGATTGACAGCAGCTCCTCCATCAACCAGCATCTTGGTCATCGGCTTCCCATCAACGTATCCCTTGATGTATAGAGGCTTCAGGTGCCGATACCCATTTGCATTTGGCTTCTCAAAGACTGCTTTCTCTGAATCAAGAACCAAGCATGCAGCGGCTTCTTCCAGTTCATAATCGACCTCATGGTCGTCTTGTTCATCAGGAGCAGCGAAATCAGAAGGCAACATCAAAACCATATTTATTGCGGCCGATGTACTTGCTTCATCATCATTGGCCATCTTGATGCGCCACTTCTTTTCTTTTGCCAATTCTCGCTCCTGAATCTGCTCATTATAACGCAAGCGTTGCACACGTCTCTTTTTGGACTTAGAAATCCCTGATGGGCACCACTGTCCAGGCCTCATTGGAGGTTCTTCAGTCCGATTCTGAACTGGAGCTTTCTCTTCCATTTTTTCAGGGCCATGAGCATCAGCCCGGCCTTCATTATTTTTGTGGCCATGAGTATTAACCCGGCCTTCATCTCTTTGATGATGATCATCAATCCTGACGCCGATCCGTTCATGAACTGATCGCCGACCTCTCTTGGAAGCTCTGTATTCTTCATACTGGAAGCTACATTCAGGACAATCTGCTTTTGATGGCAGTCTAAGCTTCTCGTTCCAGCAGAATACGAAGAAAGGACACCCCAATGATCATCATCCTGAACGTATCGGTCATAAGCTTGACGTTCATCCGTATACCAATTGGACTTATAACCGTACTGACGACGACCGTCAATTCTATCATCAAACCAGCGCCGGCCATCGGACCTATCATCATACCGGCGTCGACCGTCGGACCTTTCATCAAATCGGCGTCGGCCATCGGACCACTCATCACGTCGGCGTCGGCTATCAGACTCTTCATCAAGCCGCCTTGCCTGATACTCATGCCTCCGACGTCGTCGTTCCTCGCGTTCTTCCCACGCTCGGGCTGCTGCTTGCTGCCTCTTGTATTTGTTAATCAGCATTTGGGAAGTCACACGCGGCCGATACCCACCAGGAGCATTAGATTCACGTCCAAACGCCTGATGATTCCTGCGTAGCTCTTCAACAGTAACTTGAACCGCAGGATCAACAGCACCAGAACTCTTGGCATGGTCCGATGTAAGCACCTTGAACTTCCCCTTTTCATTAGCATCAACCATATTAACAGAAAAGGAGAAATCAGCAAAGTTATTAGGAAAGGGATGACCGTCGATCTTCATGGCTTTCTTGCTATCTTCAAACTTGATCTTGCCTGACTCAATAGCCAATTGGATCTCCCTTCTAAACACTTTGCATTCATTGGTCTC
Organism: Alloteropsis semialata; assembly: GCA_004135705.1. NCBI lineage: Eukaryota > Viridiplantae > Streptophyta > Magnoliopsida > Poales > Poaceae > Alloteropsis > Alloteropsis semialata. The sequence goes on along the minus strand of CM014276.1, from coordinate 3,066,499 downwards.
GTGAGAAGTTGAGTTGTGCCATTTGCAATATTTGCGTTTCTTCAACTCATCGGCCGATGGAATAGAATGATTTGGAGAAAGCTGAATAAGCTTCTCACTGAGCAGCAAATCAAAAATCTTATCGGCCTTTGTTATATCAAAACCAAACTTTTCAGGGTTCTGTTTGATCCATGGGAGCGATACTGGCTTCTTGGATTTGGTCCATTCAGCTATATTGACATCAGCTTCCTCTTCAGATTCAGAGAGATAAGATACTTGCTTGGAAAACTTCACACGCTTCATCTCCTGATATCGGACCTCATGAGCTGACACCTTCTGAACCAGTTGCCCCAATGTCTCAAACTCCTGAGCAGAAAACTTCTCTTTAATCGGCGCGAGCAAACCCTGGAACGCAAGCTCGGCCAACTGCATATCAGACAGCTTCAAACTATAGCATCGATTCCTAGTATCACGGAACCGTTGAATATACTCCTTGACGGTCTCATCATTCCTCTGCCTGATAGCAATCAAATCAGAGATCTTCATCTCATTGAGACCAGAAAAGAAGTATTTATGGAATTGCTTCTCCATATCGGACCACCCTGTGACAGATCCTGCTGGCAACGACGTAAACCAGGTAAACGCCGGCCCCGATAGCGACAGAGGGAAAAATCTGAGCCTAAGTCCCTCCTCTGAAGCAGCCTCACCACACTGAGCCAAGAATCGGCTCACATGCTCGATGGTGGTCATATCATCTTGCCCGGAGAATTTGGAAAAATCCGGCACTCTGTAACGCGGAGGAAGTGGCACTGCATCAAAATAAGACGGGTACGGGTGCCGATACAACCTTGCTTCATCTTTAGGCTTCAAGCCGAATTGATTTTGGATCACCTCGGCTATTTTCTGTGACCAATCGGACTGTTGATTTCCAGGTGGCATTCCATCAGCTATGTCCATCACATAATTATTGTAATCACCAACCATACGCTGATGTGGAGGAACCTCTGTACGTAGTCTTGCAGCAGCGGGTTGTTTTCTCCTTCGTTCAGAGTCCTGGCATACTTTTCACCATGTGGGCCGACAATAGTTCCATCGGCCATCAACAGAAAACCGTTGGCCAGTTCAACAGGAGGTGGTGGAGCAATCGGCATCTGTGGAGCAACAGTCATTGTATTATCTGCAGTTTCTTTGCCTCTTCCTGATCCTGATGCTCCTGCAAAATCTGCTATAAACACTGGACCCTTCAAGCAAATAGCATCGTCCACCGCCTTCTTGATGAGATTGTCCAAAGAATTCACCAAAGTGCCTGATTGGTTGATCAATGCATGATGAACAGCCTGGTGAATCATCTCTGTCATGTTGACCTGGTACTCCCGAGCTTCAGTTGTCTTCTTGATCAACTCTGGATCCGGGAGAGGACCTTTGAGTATAGGGCCTGAACGATTACGCCCAAACTGGCCAAGGCAGAGCTTCTCAAACGCATCAATCTGGGCCTGAACTGCATCCAACTGAGCTTTGGACAGATCGGCCTTTGTAATGGGTATAGCCGTCTCAGGCGTCTTGTTCTTGTCGTTTTTAGCCTTCTCAGCAGCTTCTCTTTCAGCAGCAAGTCTTGCTACAGTTTCTTGTTCAGCATCAGACGACGACATCTTGGACTTTGTTTCTCGTGTCCCACCGAGCGTGCCAAAAATGTGTTGACGCGGAAAATCGGCGGTCGTATTCCCCGCGGTCAGCACACGAAGACCAGGGAGATCAGCTTCGCTCCAGTGCCAGTCTACACTCCAGTTCAGGTTCGCAGCGTGCCAGTCAATTTGACCTGAAATTGACAAGGGAATAAAACAGTTAAATTGCTCTTTGATTGTGCCGGCTCTATTTTAGACGATGGAGTAACGTCGAATTTTAGCCAAGATCCAATCAGACACGTATCGGCCGATACCGATCGGACCTCGAAATCGGACCTTATTGATGACGTCAATCGGACCGAGTGATCGGACCTCAATCAGACACCAAATCGGACCTCAGAATCGGACCAATCAGGATCGGACCTTGATTGATATAACAGATCAGCCTTTGAATAATGAAATAAAGTATAAAACAAGGCCAATATGTAAAATAATGGATCAGCTGTGTCTTGAAACAAGATATTAAATAATCACAGTGTAAGCCGATACATTGTCCACCTCGTCTAGTTACCAGTTTGACTCGTCTTATCGGACCATCTAACCAACCAATCGGACTATAGCCTTTTCAGAGAAATCTAGCTCCGACGTAGGGAATCTAGATTTCTCCAACTATGATCAGATCAGATAGCTAGATAATCAGACTCGATTCATCAACCTGTCAATTAAACAAGATGCTCGCACAGGTGTTGATCAGATTAAGCAAAATAAGCAGGTAAAACATTAACAGATTCGTTCTGATTCTAAGATATGCTACCAAACAATTAAGCGAGATCCAGCTCCGACGTAGGGAATCTACACCACACTTAACATTCAAATAGCAATAAGGCATAACCAAAGCTTCCTTTAACTAATCAAGATGAATCTAGCTCCGACGTAGGGAATCTAGACCAAGCATGACAATCAAAGATTAATCTAATCGTATTGTAAAGATCCAGCTCCGACGTAGGGAATCTACACCAGTACAATACTCAAAGAACAACCAGATTAAACCACAAAGCGGGATCGGACCTAGAACGATGCTGTAAGATAAATATTGCTTAAATCGGACCAAGACCAATGCTCAAAGCCGTTGAAGAAGTAGAATTGATTCACATGGCGTAGATCTAAACCAATCTAGCAACTCCAACAAACCGCAAAGACTACCTTTAGTAACCAAGATTACTCTAGCTCCGACGTAGGGAATCTAGACTAATCTTGATACCTAGCTCCGACGTAGGGAATCTAGGCTTAAAGTGTAATCCAATAAACGATAATCTGTTGAATAATCAATATTGATCTAGCTCCGACGTAGGGAATCTATATCAATCTTGATTATCCAGAGATAAATCGGTTGAACAGTATAAACGAGAAAGGGCGATGCGCCTCAATTCAAAGCTTATACTAGTTCGATAAATTGACTAACTTACTGGTAAGCCGGAGATCAGATCTGATGCAGCCCGTCCACCAATGAGCTTCGTCGGTAACTACTAGGGTTTTGGCGTGAAGCCGGGTTGTATTGATTGTGAGAATATTTTTTACAATGGACGAGGGTTCATATTTATACCCTGGTCATGGAGAGTCCTGATCGGACCAGACTAACTTGCGGACAAAGTAAACTAAATCTAATATAGAATGGGACTCTCAATATGCCTTCAAAAAGGAAATAGTCCCTGCATCTGATACGCTTCCTT